>JAGGAT010000694.1:0-19959 GCA_017657195.1 Termitomyces sp. T70a | reverse complement strand
GATTAGTTAACGGCAACGTTGATGTCTTACGATTCATGATTTGATCAAATTTTTGAAACTCCCAACTGGTGATAGTATGTACTTACACGTGTCGTGAAAGCTCGAAAGGCTTCATCAGCCTGCCCGAAGGTCAACTTAAGGCTCACTGGCACTCAACGGCAAGAACAACGAAAGTTCTATGTTGTCGCTTCGTCTTCTCCTACTCCTCTGCTGGTCCCAATAATGGAAGGCCGAACCTCTGCCCGTTTGAATAATAGCAGAACAACTAGCGCCGCCGCCGCCCCGCAACCATCAAAACTCAGACCATACGACGCAGACTGTCACATACACTACACCTATGGTTGAGGGAAAGCCAATCAAGCAGGGAAGAGGCACTCGTGGAAAGTTGAGATTAGCGACAGAAATGCCTCTTGGCATCCTTTGCGAAATATTCTCATCTCCAACCTGCTGATTTACTTCATCTGTCTCAGAAATTTTTTTATAAGCATACTTCTTAATTAAAGAGCTCAATCCGTCTGGAAAACAGTAAGTACTTACAGGTCCAAATAGCAAAGGCTATCATTGATTCTCCCAGTCATTCGCGAATATTCAAGATATCGAGAATCCACCGCCCCAGATGCCCCCAGATTAGACTTATCCCGACTACTTGCTGTTTTTGGCACTGAATGCCAGACACGTTTCCACATCCCTTACATTCTTCTACCTAATGCGCCACAACTAGAATTGCTTTCAGGCTTTTGGCCATATGTTTATCGGGCAGCACGTCTGCGATTTTGTCTTGGTTGCATCGACATAAATCTTTTATTGAATTTCGTTCACTGCTCTGACATAGTACCCTTCAAGGACCATCTCCACAGCCGACCCAATCGTTATTGGGCTCTGTTGGAGCGGCACAATGTGATAGTGTGACGAAGTACCACGACACGACGCGACGACATGAGCCAGGGCCACCTAGTGGGCCATTCCTTTGTTCTGCTCACTTATATACTCGTACGGACTCAAATGACACCCTCAGATCGTTATCACGTTCTGAGGGTCCGCAATCTTACTTTACTTGCGTTACTTTATATACTGATCATACCTAGATTGTTAACTTACGTGTTGCTATATAGGTATCCAATACAGTTCGTTACCACGTTCTGAGGATTGTGTTAACTTACGTGTACTATCTAGGGTGGATTGCTCTAGATCACTCTGCTGTTTGCCAATTGGGATTCCAATAGGCTCTGGTTTTGATGCCCCACGTAGTCACTTAAGCTGCCCAAAGCGACGTCTCTTGTATATTCTATAAGCTCCTTGTCGCAGAATAAGGTAAGCGTCGTTGAAGAACGTTCTGAGGTTTTTTCCAAAACAAACTGCTGTCATTGTACTTCGCTTATGCTTTTTAGCGTGCACGGCTATGTTTCTGATTGGTCCAGGGACTGAAGATGAAACGCAAAAAGGGTGTACAATCTATCCGTTTATAAAGACGGAAGGGCTGTTTTCTCGTGCACAAGTCATTTTAATGCCTCCATCGAGTGCTATGGCATTTTCCGCTGTAAATGGTTCAAGGAACCGATTTCCTGCCCTTGGAAACCGATACACAGCTGTCTTATCACTTTTCAGACCAATTTCAAGTGAAATTTTGAGTTGTATGAACTTGCTATTTTGATGGAGATCATCTCATGACCAAATCAATATTGCAACTGAGCAGAGGTACATGACCACACATTATACCGTTGGAACCTTGCACCATTAAGCTTCCTCGCGCTAGCGTAAGTAGATTCAAACGGACATCTGTGTATCAATTCATATCTAATAACTCTTGCCCAATCGACACCCTGTATAGACATCCCTCAAACCCTTGTGTGTCATGCCTTTCATTTTAAGCACCTCATGCGAGCGCACCCATGCAGAAGATGCCTCTATCTTATGGTGGAGGACAGACTTGGCGCATACTGTAAATTTTTCAGCATTATACAAGGGATCGTGACAACTACAAGCATGTAGTACCGATACCGAAAAAATTGAACCAAAGCTCTACTAAAATTATCTCCAACCGGGGGGCACAGATGTCGATGCACACCCTCTTTCAAATATCATATATCCTACATAAAGTAATTGTTTCAATTGGAACCACGTTAGCGGGCGACCTCGACACCCAATTGTGCAGCTTGCAGATGTTCGGCAGCAGCTTCTGGCACGTTATGCTCAGTCGAAAGGAAACTATGGGTCTACGCCTCAGCAAGATCAACCATCAGTGATTCGTTATTGAGGTCCATTTATAGATAAGGCCAACTGAGAAATCAGTCCTACTAATACTAGTCGTTACAGAGGGGAAGGCGCTTGATTGACAATACAAACTGCACGAAGAGAGAAATGAATATTCCGCAAAATATGACATAAAGCGGCCTGTGTGGCCATCGGGATTCCCAACAGAAATAAACGTCATCCTTTCGATCGCCGGATTCGAGCTAAGATTTAGCAGCCTTCCTTTGCCGTCGTACCTATAGATGAGAATAATGAGGTTCTGTGAACCGAAATAGTAATTATCGTGACTTACTCGAGCGCGAGTTCTTGCGCCCCGGCCTAATTGTTCTTCCGCTTCTTCCTCCTGCTCATGTTCTGAAGGCTCAGGCTCAGGCTCAGGCTCAGGGGCCTTTTCTTGAACATCGTCGTCACTGTATTCATCCGCAGAAGGCTCGTCTTCAGACTCGTCCTCAAATTCTCGCTTTTTCTTGACCCGCGTTCTCCTAATGATGGCATAATTCTAGTGTCAATGTCTAACACGGCGGTACGACGTACTTAGCAGAGCCATTCGTCTTTGACACAGGGGCTTTGCGCTTGACCGGAACCTTCCGTTCCTTTTTCTCCATCTGTAAGACAACATGAAGATATCTAACCCAATAAAAGTACAAAGAGTCATCTACCTTGAGGTTTGTAAGAGTGCCTAGCCAAGAAGTAGTTTCTTCTGGCAGATAGACCGTCTTGGCAATCTGAGGAGAATTAGTCAGGAATTATCAAGGTAGGAGAGATACTCACCTCTCTCGCTGCTTCTGCGTTAGGAAGTGGACGGAGAATGTTAGGTGGTAGCCGGACTTTGCCAGGATAACTGGGAATTGTCCAAGATCGACTAGCTGCATGAACTTTGATCAGCTCTTGTGCAAGCTCCGCAATCACATATAAATTCTAATCCGAATCATGAGTAAAAACTGGAACAACTCTGAATTCTCGTACCTCTGTATACGTATGTGACTCTGCATCGCGGACAGTCTTGCCCTTTTGAGCCAGGTAAAAGAGTAGAGAAACGTTTTCGGACGTAGCAATGAGTTCAATATAGAACTGGAGGTATCTGAAGGAGAGAATTGGTCAGTATGGAGGGAGATATAATAGTAGTACAAACTGACTTGGCGATGTCAAGCAAGTCCTCGTGTGCCCTGTTGAAATCTGGGTGGTGGGCCAGGAGATGAAGCAACTGGATGAATATCATTTCCAGATGATCTGTTTTGATAGCTGAAGGAATATTAGCACTCAAAAAACTTGGAATAAAGAGCTCAAATACCAGGTCGCATTGTCTTCAGTGCCCCTACAACGTACGACGAAGCCTGAAGCATTAATTATACATCAATGTGAGACAACGTGTGAACACAATAACGAGCTCACCATTGCTTTCACATCACTCTCGGGATCGTGAACAGTGAGGAATGGAATTGTGTTAAATCGTGCTGGAAGCTTGCGTGGTTGTAACAGGGAGACGAGTTTCGAAAGAAATAGTATCCGGACGTTATAACATGAATCCTTGATATCAGGAACCTAGTCAACACAAGACTTGACAAACCTAGTGAAACGTGTACTTGAACTGTGACCGCCAGCCTCAAAAACTTCGACGCGATCGTCTGCGCATATAGCTCAACAGTCGAAAGATGAAGCATAGAAACCGCCGCCTGTAGACGCGTCCGTGACATGACCTTCGGGCTATATTTCACAATTAGCGTCAAGTAGTATCTGAGTATCTGAAAACAATCCGAAAAAAAGTACTTACTCCTCCCCAGCCTCTCCAGTAAACGATCCCCCATATTCAAGAAGCGTTGTAAACATCTTGAAAACAGGCGTAGAAATTTCTACCGCTTGCTCATCCCCCGCATGCGCAAGGCTGCGATATCTGAACACCTTGAGCGCCAGAATCTTTGCCCGTAGCGTCATCGACATATCCTCATCGGGAATCCATTCCTCATCGACATCCATTCCGTCCTTCATTGGAATGTAAGAGGAAGAACTTGGAGAGGTTTGAAAGAGGAGCCTTACGGGATCAGGCGGTACAGGCACCATGAGAACTTTCTTGAGCAGAAAAGTTGTGATGACATCACTCTTGTGTTCGAATGCTGCTGGCGCGAACCGTGCGACTTGCGCAAGGGCTGCGATGGGTGCTGCAAGCTTATCTGGTTCACGGTTATGCAACTCTTCTACCACGGACTGTGAGGAAGAAGAAACAGATATAAGAAACCGATGAAAGAAATGAAGGTCATTAAAGAGGCGCACCTCGACGAGTGCTGTACTCGTTTCAGCGTCGCTTGACACTGCAATGATTCTAGCTGCAAACTTAGCCAACCGCGGATTGGATTGAAGAGCGAACCGCGTGATACGATCCTGCGTCCGCCTGGACTCAAGGTGAGTAACGCCTCAAACACACATCAAAACAACGTAATGACAAGACTGACTTATCTGTCGGAGCCAGCTTAGGATCCCACCGTAATACCCCCGCCAGTGCATGCAAACACCCTTCCACCGCACCAACATTCTTCTCATCCGCAATGGCCTTGGTGAGCTCACCAATATGAGACTTGTATAGCGCAGGCGAATGCTTAGACACAAATTTCAGGAGAATTAGTGGATGGTTGTTAGTATGTGACTGGCCCTTAGGCAGACGTTTGATAAGTGTAGGGATAGACGACTGATTTAGTAGTCGGAAGCTTGAGCGTCGAAGGAGGGTAAGTAACGTGTTTGCGTGGTTTGGAGCTTGTTGCTCCACTCTACGCTGGAACTCGTTCTGATACCATATATGAGCTGAAAAGCATGAGGCTGGCACCGAAAAATGTCTTTACCGTCGCTTTAACGAGGCTTTTCAGGTCCGTTTGAGGGTCCATGCAAGTTCTGAGGAGTTTATACAATCGATTCTCGTTTAGCTTAGCGAAAGCCTCTAGGTCTTCGTTAGCTTTGAAGGAATCAGGGAAGGTATCTGCGATTCAAACGACGCTTCAGAAATCAAACCCACGACGAAGGACTGCGACGAACGAGATATGTGTTGACTAAGGCCATTGAGGCGCTGCGTAACTAGTTCCTCGTTTTCATCAATGATGCCACCCTAGTATGAAGCATATGTCAGTAAGGAGCGAGAAAGTAGAAGGAACTCCAGCAAACATTGTTCTTGACACACGCGTCCAAAAAGTGGTCATATACATTTGGCCGGCTACAAAATAAAGAAGGTAAATCTACAACTCATGGAATAGATTCTATAACTTACACTTGCTTGACGCCTGTCAACACCAACAAGGCGTTGGTTGGCTTCTCCTCAAGATACTTCATAGTAAGAAGTAACCTATCCGTCCATGCCACTTCATCAACTTCTCCTTTCGAAGTCGATGGTGTCGATGAGGACGGAAGGGGTAATATATACTCCATCACGACCTGTTCCACCACCGCCCTTAAGGAATCGTGAAATGAGACTACTGTATAACCAGAACTTGTGGACGATGGTCGCACCGGACTTCGTGGCTAATCGCAATCTTCTGCAGTATCGCATTGGGTATCCAAGAGAATTGCTTGATTGCTAATGGTTCATTATTTTCGCTGAATAACCTGTAAGTACCTAAAGACAATGTACTAGCCGGAATAACATACATTTCCGGGTACGCGAAGCTATATAGCTTGCCCAAGCTCGTCAATGCTTCAACGCGGACAGATTGCTGTTCAGTCAACACAATGAGAGGGAAATTGACAAGGCAAAGGTACGTTCTCTGCACACACCTTCTTATCTACTCCACGTTCCGCCACTTCACGCAGTTGTTTTTCAGAAACATGATGTAGGGCAGTCTCATAGTCTAGTTGTCCATACATCTTACACACCGCTGCCCGAACCTTCTCGTCTGGATCCAACAACTTAGACCGAAGAGCTTCTGTACGCCTGTAAGCGAAAAAAACCCTGGCCTAGAGTACAACGTACCTTCAAGGTCTTCCCTCTGCTCAAAAAGGTTGACAAACAGCCCCTTTGTCGCCTCAACAAACTTCAAACGGACAGAGGCCGCCTTGTCATTCTTCCGAAGCTGCCAAACGTTCCACGTGGTTCGATACTTCTTCACCAGCTCCGCACCACCCTTGTCCCCAAACATCTCACCCAGAGTCTGAGTCGCTATCAGCCGCAAACTGACCTCATCGACACGTAGCTCTTCCTCCAGTTGCGGTATGACGCTGTGTAGAAGCCCCGGACATGAGTGGTTGAGACGTTTGATAAGCTCGTGCGCCGTGCGGATCTCGTCCAAATCTTCGTTTTGGGAGTTTTCTACGATTATGTCCGTGAAGTGCTGGCAGACGTGCCGTTGAAGTTTGTCGGCGGTTGCATTGCAGACTTGGACTGCGAGTCGGTATCCAGCCTGTTCTATACGCTACAAGGACGAGTTAAGATGCATGCATAGAGATATGAAGCAAGTAATCATGCATGGAGGTCAAGAAAGAAAGAATGATGGGAGTAAGACAAAAAGGAGACACACCAGATTGTTCTCCATGAATTGAGACAAAAGCACCTCCAGCGCCTCGTTCGGGAACACCTGAGCCTCGTCGATGAGAGCGACTAGGATGTCCACCATAAAGATTTCAACTTTCTTGGGCAAGTCGCGCTTAACCAGGTTGAAAAAGTCACGAAATATCTCTGAAATGAGTTCCTCCGCGTTTGGCAAGTCACACACGAGCACAACGCTCTTAACTGTGGACAGAGACTCCAGGAGGTGAAAGTACTCGTTATAGTATGATGCATCGGCACCCTTGAGTCCATTAGTAAGTTGGCGAAAGAAGAATTGGAAGATGTCGCGAAGCTCGGCCTGGGTATACGGTGCATCGGGGGCGTAGAGCCTGAGAATGTCAGCGAGACAGCATGCCGCGTAGGCCTTGACACCGCGATCCTTGTGGAGAAGAATAGAAGTGTTGACGAGCTCCTTGCGTGCGCTGCCGAGAGAAGTGGTGTCGACGAAGTCCTGGTCAAGAGCAGCGAGCTCGGCGTGGAGGGACTTCATCTTCTTGAGGAGGGCATCGGTAGAGAGGCCTTTGCCGGTGAGCTTGTCATGGAAAGCGAGCTTGCGCTTGGGGGAGGGCTGCGCGGCATGGCGGGTTTGTGCGACCATCGTCGTCGTCGAGTGAGAAGCGCGCACGCGTTGTTTGCCTTTGTTCCGCCAAAAATATTCTGTCCACTCTCCATGTCCAAGGCCCTCCCAATCCCTGCCAAAAGGAGCCTCCCGTCCAAGGAGGGCACGCTCTTCAAGGAGCTGCTTACCCTCTATGAGACAAGACAACTCAAGAAAGGCCTCAAAACCGCTGATCAGATTCTCAAGAAGTTTCCTGAGCACGGCGGTGTGTTCGACACCACAACCAACGTTCTGCATGCGCGCTGATCCTCTCTGTAGAGACAATATGCATGAAGGGCCTTGTTTTGACCCATATGGGAAAGCGGGAGGAGGGTATCGACCTCGTGAAAAAGGGCGTCAAACTTGACTTGACATCCCACATCGTTTGGCATGTCTTCGGTCTCATTCAAAAAGGAGAAAAGAACTACGAAGAGGCACTAAAGTCGTATACCCAAGCCTTACGCTTTGATAAAGTACGTCTAATGTTCAATAAACACCAATATACCCATTCGATCTCTGGCCGGACAGGAAAACCTAAACATCTTGCGTGACGCGGCCCAGCTACAGACTCAATTGCGACTCTTCGACGCACTGGTAGAGACGCGGCACACGCTCCTTAAGATTCGACCGACACTCCGCCAGCATTGGATCGCTTTAGCCGTGGCCTATCATCTGAATGGGAATCTATCAGAGGCACGAAAAACGCTGGAGCATTATGAGCGGACGTTGAAGGTGTGAAGACACTCTTTAGCAGTCTTGTGTCACATTCTCTCATCCCTGGCAAACAGAATGTGGCTGATTATGATATTGAGCATTCCGAAACCCTACTCTACCATATCCAGATCCTAGAAGAGATGGGGGATTACTCTGAAGCGCTTTCCCTCCTCGACACAAATTCCAAATCCCGCGCCATCATAGACCGTACTGCGATTATGGAATGCCGAGGTGTGTCACACCGCTTCTCACTCTCTGTCCTTCTTACTCGTCTTCAGCTCGACTGCTATCCAAACTCAAATCGGAAGAAGCAGAACACGCATGGCGCGCGCTGATTGAGCACAATCCAGACGGCTACGATTATTATCGTGGATATCTTTTGAATCAGGGTTTATCGCTAGGTACGACTTGAGAACCAACCCCAATTCGTCCTGTCACTGATTTGATCTTTCGATGCAGAAAACCCAAGTCCAGAAGCTCTTGACGTCCTGCGACAATTCTCTTCACAGCTCCCAAAAGCCACTGCCCCACGGCGTCTAGCCCTCACTATCGCTGCAGGCGATCATTTCCGTGATCTCGCGAAATCCTACCTCATTTTTGGCCTAACAAAAGGCATCCCGTCCCTTTTTGTCGACGTTAAATCCCTCTACACCAACACTTCAAAACGCGACATCATCGAAGAACTTGTAGAAGCCGCTCGTATCGAGTACACCCCCTCCTCCGAAGCACCCTCATCATCATCTGTAGCAAAGGACACAGATCCAACGACCTACCTCTGGACGCTCTACTTCCTTGCACAGCACCACTCCTACCTCGGGCGCTCGAGAAGGGCTTTAGAGACGGTCGAGGTCGCGCTCGAACATACACCCACACTTCCAGAACTACACACATGCAAAGGACGCATATTGAAGCGCGCAGGCGATTTGCTTGGAGCTGCAAAATGTGTGAACGATGCCCGGCTGCTGGACGGCCAGGATAGGTTCTTGAATACCAAGTGCGCGAAGTACTTGTTGAGAGCGGGATGTGTTGAGGAGGCGAATAATATGTTTGGGTTGTTTACCAAGGTTCGTGGATGGATAACTTCGTTGTCTTCGGTCGGGGCGAGGTTCTGATGTGGTGTTATTTTAGAAAGACGCAGTGAGCCCTGGGGCCGATCTAGAAGACATGCAGTCGTTGTTGTATCTATTAGAAGAAGCGGATGCACATCACCGGAATGGAAAAATAAATTTGGCGTTGAAGAAATATCACGCGGTCCAGAAGGTGGTCACAATCATTGTTCTGAGCTATGTAGACTGACGTCGTCACTCTCAGGTTTTCAATGAGATAGAAGATGACCAGTACGATTTCCATGGGTATAATCTACGTAAATTCACTCTCAACATCTACACAAAGTTTGTCTTGACCCTTTTCTTTTTACCTTATCCTGCCTTACACCCTCATTTTAGACTGGTAAAATGGGAAGATCGGTTGCGATCACATCCAGCTTACGTGAAAGCGGCGCTTTCAGCTTCAAGAGTAGGTTTCATCAAGAATGGTTCCTGGATAGGGCTATAATACATCTTCTCAGATATACCTTTCTACCCACGACGATCCTTCAATAGCTACTGCCATCACATCTTCACGTGAGGATGATTCTGTCTCCATTTTTTTTTTCATTGATGTCGATGGCACACAGCACAACTGACAGATGCTGAGAAAAAGGCCAAGAAGAAGGCCAAGAAGGCCGCACAAAAGGTCCAGGAAGAACCCAAGAAAGGCAACGGAATTCTCCACTCTCACGTTAAGATTTGTCCTGAGTGTTTGTGATGCGCTGCAGGCTCTACACCATCTGCCAACGAAGATAAAGGTCTTGAACCCGCCCATCCCAAAGACGACGACCCGGAAGGTCTCAAGTTGATTGGTGTCTCTGACCCTCTAGAGAAAGCCTTCAAATTCCTTCAACCACTCACTACCCTCGTAACCAAAAACATTGAGGTCTGGTGTGTCGTCTACGACGTCGCGATCCGTCGAAGTATGTTCACTTCTCATTCCCAGAACAAACTCCATTAATTTCCATTAGGAAAGTACCTTCAAGCTCTTCAGGCGCTTAATCATGCGCGCTCCATAAACGCCGAGCACCCCGAATTGCACATTCGTTCCATGCACTTCCGGCAAACGATGGATGAGCTACCAGCAGAACCGCCAGCGCCTGTCGGACCGTTACTCAAGGAGGCCGCACAGAAAATCGTGCCTGAAGGCCTTTCAATACTGACCTTCAATGGACAATACCTCCAGCGTCACGTTTCTGAGCCGCTTGCGGTGATTGCGGCTGCAAAAGTGGTGCACATGTTGAAGGAGCCGATACAAGAGGTTGAGCAGTTAATCTTCAGTGTTCTTGGAGAGAGTTCGGAGCTTGACATCCCGGTGCGTATCTCTCAACTCTGTTTTATTGTTTTTGTATCTGATGCTGCTACATCATAGACGGCGCTCAAGGTCCTGGAGTTCTTGAGGGAGATCAAATCGGAGAGGGTGGATGAATTCCGCAGTGCCTGCGACAAGCGGTTTGAGATTTCGACTATCTTCAAACGCGTGGTTGAATTGGAGGCTCTGAAAAAGCGAACTTTGTCTGGCGATGAGGAGGACAAAGAGGAGGACAGCCCTCCTGCCTAGTTTTGGTCATGGTAGAAGGATAATCTATATTTATCAACTTGAAGAAGACTCAGAACAAGAGCATGCTGTGGAAGATGAATTAGAAAGTGTATTTGACTTCATCTTGTTTCCTCTGGTTTTACGCAAGCAAAATGAGAGTGCACACTATCTGAGTACAAGGGTCCAAGCTAGCGGCACTTAGGCTTTTGGAAGCAGTCCATAAGTGTCCAATTGCTAAAGTTGCGGTTGCATGCAAGTGTGTCCTCATGTACAGGTTCCATGCTGCAGCTACTGATGATCTTTAGATCTCTACTCACTCTCGTAATCTCTCGTCACATGTGAATTAGTGTGTTGCGATGTAAGGGGCAGGAATTGCCCTCGCAGTCGGGCGTAGATGTGCAGGCCAATGCTTCGACACTGGCAGATTTTCTGTCTTCCAATTTTGGACATTACTTTTGGAGTTTGTCATGATATGGGGTCCGCGAGTATGAAGCGAGGATACTTCTGCTCCCCCGCATGGAGAACTTTTGCCGCGCCATTCTTTTGATAAATCGATGTGCAGTAGTTATTCCACGACTTGACAATGTGATAACTTGGAAGTGTCCCCATCAACGCCCTTGAAGTTTAAAAACTGTGATAGAGATCACGCATGACCAAGAGTCACACCATACAGAATGCAGGCCTAGATCAAGCAAAGAAGAAGTATGTGGCATTATCTCAGGGGAAAATCTTGTGGGCGGCAATGAGGTACCAACAAGACGTTGAGGGGATTCGTAGAAGAAATCATTTAATTATGGCGCCTATTCCAATTACAGAAACAAACAAACAGATTGAACAAGATACGACGATGCTCCAAGTATCCAAATATGCAATGGGGATCTCGAGAGTGACGTTTTGATTTTTTTTCGTCTCGTACTAGCCAGACGCTCGGATAACCCTTTATCTCCATGTCCAGTTAGTTGTATGAATAATGCAATATTTATATGTAAATTGTTCCTTATCTGGCGTGACGCGTGACGATTGGTTTCGTAAAATGACTTTTGTACTTACTAGTACACATCTCATTCAAAACGCTCAACACGCCGATTGGTGGTAACTAGAGCGCTAATCTCAAATCAGTCAAAAGGCCGTGCAGGTGACTGAACTCATGGCAAACCGCCAGGCCTCGAAGCGCTGTGCACCGCACTTCAGATTCATTCCTGACTTCAACGCACCTTTTCCTCTTCCAATAAATCATGGAGGGTAGCACATCTGAGCCTCAAATCCAAGAGCTACAAACCGACTTGTACCTGTCTCAAGGACTTTCTGGCCAGGATGACTGCTTCGATTATCTCCTTAGTCTCTTCGAGCAGCTCCAACTTGCTACTGTGGAAACGTGTAATCCAGCCTTGGACATCATGACTTTTGCTGAAGTTGCATACTACTTCGCTGTGATAATGAAGAAGATTCCGAAATACGAAGAGGAGATGAAAGTACGTGGGGTTTTAGCGCCCCGAACTTGTCGTTGCGGCTCACTAATTAGCGCAAGGATTCTACTTCCTCAGACAATCAAGTGGGAGTGTCCGGCAGAAATATGCCAAATCCAAAAGAAGAGTTGTCGAAGGTATGGTGCATCCTGCGTACAGGTTTTCGAAAGAAGGACTGATGGTCCTTCATCTCTCAGACCTTCTTTGAGCCTTGGCACAGGCATATGTGGTATGACGTAGATCACCCCAAGGCTCAAGCCTTGAAGCAAGGGCCCATGGGAATGAGTTCCGAATCCCCAGATCCCTTCATCGAGGGAGATGACAGCACTCAACAGACCAATCAAAATTCCTGGTCTAACCTCCATCATGATCCTTCGCTGGACGGTCCGAGCGTTCCTGATTACGAGATGGAGGGGCACTTTGCCAATAACTCCATGTCTCAAGACGAGGCTATTGGGCTTGTCTACCTCGTAAATCTGGCTGGTCCCGCTGGTGATTACCTGCGTGACCGAGAACTCAATATTGGTATCATCCTTGGACCATTACATCGCGGTAAAGGCTATGCGCACCAAGCTATAGAGTTGGTGCTAAAAGTAGCTTTTGAAACCGAGAAGTGCCACCGTGTGCAGGCGATCCTTCCAGACCACGTAGCAAAGGACCGTGCAATCTGCTTATTCACCCAAATGTATGTTCTGTCAAATGCTTTTGGACTGACTCTAACTTACTTTGTTGCTCAACAGGAGGTTTGACCATGAAGGCACACGTCGTCGTGCTTTCTATAGCCAGATGGAAGGTGTTTACAAGGATGTTACGTATATGGGAATGCTCGATACCGACTGGATGCTCCATACTAGTCGCAAGCGCAATCATAAATTTGGACGACCAGCGCCTAAATCAGTCTGGGATGAACTTCTTTCGCGGCACCAGCGCGAGCGCGAGGAGTTGTTAAATTGGGAGGCTGGTATCAGATCTTCCGGAGCGTATAAAACAAGGGCACGGACGCCGACACAAAGTTGTTATAGAGCAAGCGAGGGCAACGATGAAGAAGATGATGGCGGGGTTGAAATAAAGATTGTGAATACTTTGGACGCGGTTTCCACGAGAAAGCCGAAGGATGGAAAGATTAAATCGAAGACTTTACCGAGGGGGCGCGAGAATGATCCCTTCGTATCCTCGACCGACTTTGAACGCTCTGACAGCCCTGATGGGTACTTCAGTGCCACATCGTCCTCTGGTTCTGCGTGGGACGTGGTCGAACCGTCGGACTTGGACCCTTTATCTTCATCGAGCTCTGACTCTGAAGACGAAATGACATTCGATTTCGAGTTTGTCAGGGGTAATTCAATGTGATTGCAGATGTCTTTCCATTTGTTTTGTATACTTTGGTGTCTGTCCAGAATGTCATGACCCCATGTCGTGATCTACTGTCCTAACCGTTAAAATTTCCCTGTATATCTCTTTCGTGCCAATACGAATTACATCAACCAAAGTACACAAGTATCGATATCGTCGTGTTTCTGTAAAGGCCAAGAAAGTAAGGTTGGTGCGGCAAACACCACCGGAGTTTGAACCTAAAATTCCATAACTGTACAAGCCACCAGTTCGGCGATTCCCGAGGCAAACAACAGAAGTCTCGAGGTAAGCATTTGGTCATCGTCGTCGCCGCCGCCAACAAAATGGTCAACATCCCCAAGTACGTCTGTCCTGTTAATAAATTTAGGGTTCTCAAAGTTGTTGATTCTCTTGGTTACCGCCAGGACTCGCCGGACCTGTAAGCCTTTTGAAACAGAAGGATATGAATCCATAACTGACGGACGGGCGTTATTTCTCAGACTGCAAGGGCAAGACCTGCAAAAAGCATACGTGCGTTTCTTCATACATTTGGACCCAGATTCATTGGCTCATTTGTCATTATCAGCCCCCATAAGGTGACACAATATAAGAAGGGCAAAGACTCCCTCTTCGCGCAAGGAAAGCGCCGTTATGATCGCAAGCAGTCAGGTTATGGTGGTCAGACTAAGCCCGTCTTCCACAAGAAGGTGCATCTTATTGCGATTTGGATATGGATGCTTTCTGAACCGAGGGAAACCGCAAACAGGCAAAGACAACGAAGAAGGTCGTGCTAAGGTTGGAATGCACAGCATGCAAGTACAAGATGCAGTTGACCCTCAAGCGTTGCAAGCAGTGAGTTCTTTGTTTTTTCCTGAATGTTCCTTCCTAATGCGTTTGATAGCTTCGAGCTGGGTGGTGAGAAGAAGACCAAGGGTGCTGCCCTCACTTTCGTTAGTACTGTCCTATTTTTCATATTGTTCCTCCACTAAACAACCCTCAAGTGAGCGGATATCATGTGTACTACGTTTATGTTGCACTTTTTCTATTCCATGACGCTCAATATGATATGCATTGCACCACCAACCTCATTTGATGAGACTGTTCCTGACCACGAGGATTATTCTTGTGGCGTGTTATCAATCGCCGACTTGAGAAGTGTGGGTTGAAGTGAGAATTTTGCCATGAGTATATGCGGGTGTCTCAATGTTCAAGCGCTCAGCGCTCAACTTGTCCTCGGCATATGCCGATCACTCGTGTGACGATTCTCAAGTTGGATTGGTTTTGACTTCTTTCAGCACTGGAGAGTGGTGCTGTACTTATGTAAAGGTCGAAGAAATGGCAAAGGGTCTCTCATGTTCTGACGTGCCTTGGCTTCTTCCACCCACACACTATGTCTGACGACGAAATCGCCTACCCTCCTGACTATCTCAACCCCCCACGGCCCTTACGCACGCTCGCAGGCCGCGCCGCCATCGTCACTGGCGCTGGGTCACAGTCATCTGGAATCGGAAATGGACGAGCTGCCGCGATTTTACTAGCGGAAGCTGGTGCCCGTGTCGTCTGTGCAGACCTAAATCTTGACTGGGCCAACGCAACCGTCTCCATGATCACTTCTGAATTCGGGTCTGGTGTCGCCGTTGCAGTCCAAGCAGACGTGACAAAGTCTGTGGACTGTGAGCGGATCGTAAATGAGGCCCTGAAGCACTTTGGGCGACTTGATATTCTGGTGAATAATGTCGGCGTCGGTGGTCCAAAAGGGACCGCTGTTGATGTCGAACCCGAGCAGTGGGCCCGGGGCTTAGAGATTAATGTTACGAGTATGATGCTTATGACGAAGTATGCCGTCCCTGCAATGGAAAAGAACAAACGTGGAACTATTAGCGGACGTGGTGCAATCGTGAACATTGCAAGCGTTGCAGGATTAATTGGGGGAACCCCAACGTTACTCTACCCAACAAGCAAGGGTGCGATTCTCAACATGACGAGAGCCATGGCGGCCCATCATGCACCGGCGGGCATCAGGGTCAATTCTGTCTGTCCCGGTTGGTACACTCATCCAGTTCACTCATTTTTGAGCTGCTGATACGTATTATTTAGGCATGGTTTATACACCGATGATGTACAGTCGCGGCATGCCCGACGAGGCTCGTGAAGCGCGGCGCAAACGCAGTCTTTTACACACAGAAGGGAATGGATGGGATGTAGGCGCTGCTGTACGATTTTTGGCAAGTGACCAGGCACGCTGGATCACAGGCGTATTCTTGCCTGTTGACGCCGGTGCGACTGCTGCCATTCCGCAGACTGGCGATCTTGCGAAAGGAGCAGTTTTTTTCGCCAAGTTGTGATTGGCCCAACCTGTTTCATATTGGAGTGATTGATCCCTCACAAACTTGTTCCACCGCGTAACGGACCTTCTTAAGTAACTGGCCTTGAAGCCATTATGGAGTACAAATATGTATGATAACGCAAGATAAGTATGTATATTACACAGCTCAGTGGCACGTTGTGGACTAAATATGATTCTCATTGCCCGACTTCTTGCCATGCCATACAACCATGACGCTTTGCACGTGAAAAGTCTACGAGGCAGGGGTCTTGCTCAAGACGTGAGCCAGACACTGCAATCAAAGCCTATAACCTACAAATGCATGAGGTTACCCATCAAACGGTCGGTGTTTTCCGAACATAAAGTGCTGGAGAAAATCGAATTAGCTTCAATTCTCGGTCATATTACTACAACGATTACTGAGGGCCTAAGTTCTGTTCTCGTAACAATGTCTCTCCGCCTCAAGATTCCAGACGAAACCGAAATACATCGACTTCTTCGTATAGGCGCGGTCAAAGACGACTACCGAGTCACCTTGACGGACGTCACCTTCCTGAAGATGACCGAGAATGACCACTATATTTTTAGGGCAAAAACATCTGGACAAGATGTCATTGTCAAGTTCACCTATGAAGATATCGCTGATTGAAATCGCCATTCCTCGGCTCGAGTATGAGTCACACATTTATGTTGACTGGGTATTGCCCGCAAAAGAAGGAGAACTTCTGCCACCGTTGGGTCCTGAGAGCGTGAAATGTTATGAACTATGGTTGTTTCTCGAGTCCATCGAATACTGCATTCCGCGTAAGTGCAGTGTATGCAGTTAAGAGGCATGAACACTGAGTTCATATCTCTCTCACGATAGACACCATTGAATTTTTTGGCAAAGAGTATGTGTAACGTTTTGCCTAAAATGGAACACGTCGGAATTGCACTCGACGAACCAGTTGGACTACCTGTCCCATTAGAACAAACATCGTTACTATACTGTGACCCGTTACTCAGAGTGGACAAGGCTCTGGAACTGCCAGTCATTTCCATAGCGGGAAACCCAACCGCTACAGTATGCCTGCAGGAGTATAAGTTCGGCGGCTGATCTTTATGAGCGAGCACTTCTAAAATGGCCTAGATTATTGTCAGAACAAGAGATGTGGGATGAGTCTGTCAAACAGTGGAAACGTGTTCATTCCAATTGGAAGAAACGTCATCCAGACGCAGTTGTTGAGCCTCCTCTGGGCGTCATTGACCTTGAAGAATATCAGAAGACTCATCCAAGTCGATATTGAAATGCTGTTCCTTATCTTACTCATTGATGATATTGACATACTTGCTGTATCCAATGTAATATCATGATTTTTAGGGAGAATCCTGTTCCGTCTGTGCTGACGACTGCGTGTACAAATCGTGCCCAATAGTTACACTATCCATCCTGTTCAAAAACCCGTCGCCCTCACAGAGGCCATCACCTTTTTTGTCTGTACTGGCAGTTTCTACAAACCATTCCGCCTTGCCAAGCCCCTACCGAGCCCCTCGTTATCTGGCATGCATTTTACCCTTAATTACTTGCTTACATCTATATACCTCACATGCATGGGCATTTTGTCATACTTATAACTTACTTGCGCTTTTAAGTATGGCAGGAAGTTGCGATTGATGTTTGTGGCGTATGGTGTCGATGTTTGGTGGACCTCAAATTTGCTCAGCAATCGTGAGCCTTGTTTCTCAAATTCTCCAAATCTGACTTTTGTTACGTATGCCCTCGTCTACCATTCATCGAGATATGCCGGTAACTCTTGTCTAGATTGAATCAGTGAACAAATGTCAACTCGTGATGGCAAGCATGAGATAACGCGAAATAGCGTTTGAAAGCAGACGACGCGTGCTTAGACGCAAAGGAGGAGGGGTCAATTGATCGATGCGTCCTAAACTACAAGGTTTGAAAGAAGAACAATACCAGTATTATGACAATTTCGTTTATACGCCAATCTAGACAATGATAGGTGAAAGGTACAAAAGTAATGGTCGCGGCGTCTTGATCTTCGCCCGAATTAACCCAGTAACCTTGACCCATGGGGTTCCCAACACATATTTATTTACATGTGTTGGCCAACTATTTGGAAAACGTCAATAAAGTCAGCGTATGTCTTGAACTTTCCTTTCGACCCATCATGCCTTCGAATGACATCCTCCACGCATCGCAGCTTTGCCTTGAAAAAAGGGATGCTATCTACACTCTCCCACTGATTTCTCCGTCAGCCGCAGTGGTGGGTTAATTTTCACAATACGTTGTCCGAGTCGAAGCAATTGCATAACAGCTCGATCCCGTTGAATATGGCATGGGATTTCAAAGAGGCGAGATGAACGAGTTCATTGGCTCTAAATCAAACAGAATGAGATGTGAGCAATTTACTATCATTGTGCTATTGGATGCAATATACGAGCGCTTTACAGTACAAGAGAATATGGCCAGAGCTTTCAATGACAGGAAGTGGACGCTCGTTCCTGAAGAGGAACACCTCAAGTATCTCATCCAACTTTGGTGGGATAATCTTCATTATTGTCCTCCAGAGCAAAGGACAAGGTATACTCCGGTTTGTAATTTTTCCTGCACCTTGGTAAGCTCTTCTGACATTTGTCCCAGCTAGAGAAAGGCCTTCGTGTATCCAAATCTGGTCGCACTTTCTATCCGTACAGCCTCTATCGGCTTGAATCATTTCCTATCTATACTATCGATGGGACTCTTACTCAGAGTGGCACGACACGTGTTTGGTCATCTATCCCTCCATATATGTGGCTGGTCATTGCTACTAATTTCTTGAGGGGTCAATTTACTTCTGTTCGTGCTGATCTTGGCTCACAAAAATGGAAAATTCGCGCTGTCTATGACATGATACAGACACCATTGCCCAGCATTTTCATCTCTGCCGAGCCACAGCCCCAAAGGCCGCTACCTTTTGTGAAGAAAGCGGTAGAGGAACAATTACAGTATGCTCTTCCGATGTGCCCAGATCCTCCTTTGTGCTAAATAATGATTGCTATCTGGCGCATGTCCTGAGATTACACTGTTATAGTTACACGTTGAGAATATGTACTGAATCATGTAGTCGGCATCCTTAACTGCCTTTCGTTGTGACTTTATGTATTTCGAAGTTTGGTCTATTGGTGTTAGGCAATGGGCAGAGTGTTGCAAGAAGGACGAAGACAAGGGTTGAATAACTGAGCAAGGTGAGGTTTGGTGTTGCGAGGAGTTCACGATATGTGTAGGCGTGAGCGAAGTTGAAGTGGGCTATCCCTTCTCCCTATCTCACTTCCTGTTTCATCATCGACATATTCTGAAAATAATTCTGATGACTCTGGCAGCCCAGGATCGGATGACCTACTGCTACCCATCTCATCCTCGGAAAAAGGATCCGGCGACTCTGGTGACCTATCATCCATTTCATCGTCAGCATCATCTGCAATTGATCCTGGAGATTGGACTGTCTGGAAAAGGTTTTCGGCAGGCAATTGCAAATCGCGAAGCAAGAAAGTAAGACCGCTCTCGGCGTTGACTGAATCTTTCGAGGACTTCTTATCCAAATCGTCTTCCTCCTCCGAGTCCGTGTGATGTTCGTTTTCGGAGTTGTCAGAATTGTACTGCGCGACATAAGCCACAGACTTCTCTGACTCATACTTGCCTACTTGATAATCATACTTGTCCTCTGGTAGCCCAAGAACAGTCTCGCCACGACTGCTTCTCCTGGTGTTCCGTCCTGCTCTTCTTTTGAAATAGTTTGGGACGTAGGCATTGTCTACATAATCCTCGAGGAGGCCTGCACCCTGTAAGAACAGCTCCCATTGCTTGGCTTTCCAATTCGTATCATACCAATGCGTTTCGACCGTGCTCAAGTTCTTTCGTAGTTCCAGCATATTTGCCAGAATGAAGATAGGGCTGGCTGCGGTCTTGAAAGAGATTTCGAAGGGGTGCTTGAAGACTTGGTACGTTTCGGTAGTGCGCAAACGACCATTCAAGTCTTCCCCCATATCATGGACCATAATTGCTTCGCTTTTATCACATTTGTTAGTTGCCATGAGAGTGACTGGCCAGCCTCCATCAGGCATCTCTTTATCGAGGTCCTGGTGA
>JAGGAT010000693.1:0-19989 GCA_017657195.1 Termitomyces sp. T70a | reverse complement strand
ATGGAGCAAAGGAGAGCTTTGAGAAGTTGGAGATGGAGGAGGGTGCCCACTACTTTCAACAGGACAATGACTCCAAACACAACTACAAGAGGGCTAACAAGTGGTTTGAAGACAACAGCTTTGATGTACTCTGGTGGCCAGCCCAATCTTCTGATTTTAACCCTATTGAACACCTCTGGGAGTACCTCAAGGAGTAGCTTAGGCAGTATGAAACACCTCCTCATGGTGTGCATGACTTGTGGGAGAGGGTTGCAAAGAAGTGGAATGGAATACCAGCAGAAGTATGCCAAAGACTGATAGAAAGCATGCCTAGAAGGATTCAAGCAGTTATCAAGGCAAATAGAGGACATACAAAGTACTAAATACCAAAATTAAAGATGCTCAAAAAATTGTCCCAATGAGTAGATATTTTAAAAATAGCCATTACTCCATCAGTTTTGATTTGAATTACATAAGCTAAGATGCAATTTGTAGCTGCAATGCCATAGTATTTTACATGATTTAACTAAAATTTTAGATACTTCCAATCTTTCATGCCAATGTCATCTTTCAAAAAGTATAAAACATTGGGACAGTTTTTTGAGCCACTGTATCAGCTTCTGCTCCATTACTATTTACCTCTTACATCAAGAAGGACAGAACCATTCAAACCCTCCAATTAATAGCCCTAGTTATGATCCTCCTCAATATTCAGTTTTTAAAAGAGTACTCAACATTCTTTGAAATGAGAAAAGGCCAACTTTGTAAAATCAAAAGAAGAAGTCAAAGTGACTTCACAAGTCTCAAGCACAAATCTTACAAAAGGATGCAGTTCAATATATTGATATATCTACAATATTGAAAAGAAGTAGCAACTACAACAAGGTTATTTGATTGATTTGTTATTATTGATAATGATTTGGTTCTTTTTCTTTTATAAGCAGAAATCATGCACATTATTTTTTTGTAAAGAGAAAAAAGTTTACATTCTATTTTTATAATGTTAAAAAAAAACTATTAAAAATAATATATCTGTAATAAAAAAACATTATCTGCTCAATCAATAATTATTTATCTTTATTTGCTTTGCACTTTCTGATAAGCCAACTAGATGATTGGGTCTATTCAATAGGGGCCCACTAATTTGTGAGTTGCTGCAAATCTATTAGCTTAGGCTAGAAAGATGGTTCTTTGCAGGCACTAGTGAAATGATAGAAGATAGTTGAGGGATTGAGAGAAATACTGAACAAGGAGAGAACAGAGCAATGATAATTTAGGTAAATATGTTAGAGATGAGAGCAGATATGTTAGGAGTAGAAACAGATAAGTCAGCAGTGTAAATAGATTTGTTAGCAGTAGGTTTCTCCTTTTTAGTGATGAGTTAAAGTCCAATGTGGCCTGATAGAGACACTGTCACATCATGCTTGAGTGAGAAACTGGAATGATGGGAGGAAATATAAAGTTAACTTTGCAAGCTGTTAATAACTCCCAGATATTGCAGATTTTATCTTCCATTTACTAAATCTATCTATTGTGCCTATTGAGCATAGTAATAGCCTATTCAAAGCTTTCACACATTGCAGTAATGTTGGTGTTAAGATCATTTATATGGTTATCAAGTGTATTGACCTGAGTTTTGTAGTGATAGAAGAAGTTCTTGATATATAAGAACCAGCACTCTTTAACTGTGCTCTGACATTCTGCAAATCTTTCTAGAATCCATTTTTTAGCTTGTCAAAACACTTTTCTACTCCTGCTATTACACCAACTACAACAATGTTACTGTTACTGTTATAAGATTTCCTCATCTGTTCTTTGTTTTTGTTGTTAAATAGAACACAAAATAAGTTCTACTTATAATATAAATAATTTGTATGTGAAATGAAGTAAATAAGCTCACTCTCAGAGTCTTTGACAATAAGTAAAGACAATTGAAGGATGATTTGCAAAAAGTGCAACAAATTTGTAAGTGAAAATAAGGTTTGATATAAAGAATAGTAAATAACATATTAGCCAATGTGCATATGTAGGAGTAGCAGTGAAAAAACAAAGTAGATAGGTAGGTTATAAAAGGAGAAAATAAAAGAAAATGAATGTAACAATATTGTAATAAGCTTCAGAGTTATGTCACAACCTGCACGAACACCCACACCAACCTAGGCCCAGGCCCCACGCAACTTCCCTAACCACACCGGAACACCGGGACCCTTGTCAACGACACACCCTCTATCAGCCGCGGCACCCTGGCACCCTGGCATGCCACCCATCAATCCCCCATCATCCCGGCATGCCACCCATCAGTCCCCCATCAACCCCGGCGCCTGCCTCACACCAAGCCACCCAACCAATCCACCTACCCGATCCACCAACCCGACTACCCACCAATTACCTGGCTCTCCGCACAATCACCCCCGTATGACCTGCACGATCCCCCCCCGACACCATTCAATATCTCGGGTACACAGGCCCACCCACTGGTTCCGATCAACACTCCCGGGACTGAACCTCCCCGAGCTGGACCCAGACCTCCCTATTTAAACCCATAGGTAGCGCCCCGTTACAGTAGTCTTGATATTACCTTTGCTGTTACTTTGTCATACCTCCATTTCGTATGAGCTTGTCTGTCTAACTTGTCTGCCAATCTATATCTCTTTTCTCTCCAAGTCTCTTGGTTCTCTCTAAGTCTCTTTCTCTTTCTTTGCCTCAGTCTCCCGGACTTCGTCTCAGTCTCCCGGTTTTTCTTCTCTCGCCTCCGCACACCTTCCGCACCACCTCCCTTGGTCCCGGACTTTGCCCGGAACCTCCACCACCCTCCGCTCAAATCCCCGGTACTCCGCACAACCCTGGAGCACCTCCCAACCATCCGGACTTCCTCCAGAACCCCTGCTCTCTGTCCAGGACTACTCCCTCAGACGTCGAGTCCGCCTAGTAAGGACCCGCTTACAGTTGGAAGCCCCCGTAGTCAGCGGAACCTGACAAGTTACTACTTAATACTTGCTCTTGACAAAAAGTGGATCTGCTAGGTGGATAAAGATTGACAGCTTTGGTGGATAGATAGTCAATTTTAATGGCCCTGCTACTGAACTGGTTGAGGCATCTACTAACTCTTAGTTAGCTATTTGATTAGGAAAAAGGTTGCATACCATCATTACTATCATCAGCACTGACTTCTTTATTGCTGGCTTTTTCCTCTTTCCCTTCTTTTTGGCTTTGATGGTCATCTTTACTTTTGTCAGGCTGCAGGTTCATTTGTAAATTAGTTTGCAAGAATTGGATGTAGTACCACTCTTTGTCCTGACACATTGTAGTTACTTACTAGCACAATATTGGCATGGGAGGTCAATGTGCTAACTCTTGTAATAAGGTGCCACCCTCAAATGCCTGCTCAACAACATTTTCCCTGTAATCTCTCCTTCAGTAATCTTTCTTCTTTTTCTTTTTTCTTCTGTTTCTCCTCCTTCTTCTACTGCTTCTCTTCCTTTACTTCTTTTACTCATTGTTATGAGGCAATGGTGTGCAAGTAATGTAAATGAATGGTTGGCAAACTCAGCCTCTTTCACTTTTTAGAGATGAACCAGACAAATCTACTGCTGCTGAGAGATCTGCTGCCCTCCACTTTTTTCTTTTGAGTGCTATTAACAAAGGAGCTGCTACAGGCAGATCTGTATATTTTTTAACTCCAGTTCTTTCTCCCTTCTTGTTCTTTCTAGCCTATGCCTCTGCTTTGTCCTTCAACTGCCTCTTCATCTTCTTGTTAGAAGCTTTGCTCTTCAAGATTGGAATAGCTTTGTTAATGAAACTCCTTCTGGCATCAAAAAGGAGTTCCTTGTTATCCTTGACCTTGCTTACTAGTATCCACATTTCAATCTACAGAAGATCTGTGTAAGAATGACCTCTGGAAGCTATGACTCAATTGCACAGCTGGCAGAGGGAGATCCAAAGTGTATTAGTGTATGTATAAGTAATAGCTACACACTTGGCAGAGAAAAATCCAAAGAGAATAAGTCTAAGGATTTACCTTGCCAGGCACTCCAGAAAATAAAAGGCAAGTCACATGATATGTAAGTCACATGTAATGGTCGCATGTCTAAATCACCTAGTGAGGTCACATGTCTAGATCACATGTGCAGCTGAGTCTGAAAAGAAAGAGTAAGATGGCTTGATAGCAGGAATTACTCCCTCTTTTGAAATTCAGACCAATTTGACATTTGAGGGAGTCTGGCATCAGACTGAGTAAATCAAAGGAGTGTGGCCTGTGCTATTTCCAAACCAAGTAGGCAGAAGGCCAGAGGGTTGAGAGAGCAAGGCTGAGAAGTGAAGAAATAGATGTGAAATGGTAGTCTCCTGACAATCTGCCAGTGCATTTTTATTATGAAGAAGGAGTGCTTGCATCTTACCAGCTCCTTTAGCCTGCTCTTGGGGTCAGAGAAATCTCTCTTGAGAGCAGAGAGAAATACTTGAATATTTTGATCAGTGATTTGTTGATACATGATCTTGTTTTAAATGACAAAACAAGTCAAGAGTTGGAAGTCTACAGAATAGAGACCTGCAGAATGAATAAAGGCCAGGTTTCTTGACATAGCATTATGATCATGCACTTTGAACACCTTGATTTCATATTATTATGTTCTAGCATAAATCCACACTATAATTCATGCTATTCTTTACATGCTCTTTGTACTGTTCACTACATATCTATAGCTATGGCTCTATCAAGGCACCTCTCCTAGCTTTGGCTAAAGTGACTTCTGTAGCTTCTTGATGGCCTCATATTCAATCTCAGTCTCCTTCTCCTTTGGATCAGCTTGCTCCCTCTCTTCCTACTCATTGTCCTTTCCAGAAAAACATTCTGGAAGAGTCTAAGTGGTCTGAGGATGATCCTGATACCACCCAGAGATGTAACTCTGACTCTTTCTACAAGGAGAACAGTGTAGATTATGGAGATGCTCCTGAGAGATCTGGAAATACACCCCCATGTCATTGATACAATGATGCAATCAGGGCATGCCTCAGCCCCTCAGACCAAAGATTTCCAGCACTCAATCTGCCTGTTCCCCAACCTACTATTGGACTTTGCAGGCTGGCACATCTATGGCCACAATACCCTTTTCACCTGCTCACATTCATACTTGAGCACTTTCTCTGCCTCACACCCTCCCTTCTTTCCCTGAAAGAACTCCTTCTCCCTCCTTCTGTCTACTCTCTCCTACCAAGGCAGCTCAGCATTGGGCTTTCAAACATCCTGCTCAGACTGCCCCTTCTACATCTATTTTACAACTCTCAGTAAAGACAGTAGACAATTACTTGCATGCCTTACAGCTGGGCAATTCCACCCTCTTCATTCTATTTGCCTTGACTTTTCCTACAGAGGCATGCAAACTTCCAAATGACTCCATCACTATTTCCAGAGCAGCTCTTACTGATTTTCTGCACTGATATAGCACAGATGTTGCCCTTCAGGCTCCTCCTAATGGCTTACAGCCTCTCTTGCATCTACCAGCCTCTGGAGCTCTACCTCTGCTCTTCTCTATGTTGAATTCTTGTTTCAAACTTTCAAGCTCACACCCATCAACATTAATGTTTTGGAGTGCCTGATAGTGATTGTTATAGATCATAGATGCAAAGATTTTCATATTTCTCTCCATCTCATTAGTGGAAGAAGAGATCAATGAATATTTATTGATGATACTTTGACATGTGTCATGGAAGCCAATTGTATAGAGGAGCTGAAGATACATTCAAGTATCCCAGGATTTTCCAGTCCTGTGGTCTAAATAACATTGGAGTGATGCTAAACTTGATGCAGGAGATTGGAAGAGTAACCAAGGAATGTGTTGATGCAGCATTGGCAGCCAAGCCTCTTGAACAACTTGCCAAGAAAACTATGATCAATGGTGCCTTCAAACACACATCCAATACCATATCCAAAAAGAAAAAAATCCAGTGGCAAGATCTTCAATGCCTTGGTGACAAAAGCTTCCATACTTTGCACTAAATATTACACTATTAGTAATATAATGGTTGAGATATACAATGAATTTACATTTCTCCAGTTCTCCATAGATCTAATATCCAGAGAATAAGTCCATGATGGCATGCACCAGAAAAGATCAGTTTCTTGAAAGATTGCCCACATTTCCTTGTAGGAGTCAGCAGCAGCAGCCTACCAGTTGTTTGTGCAAGGTGTATGAGCTGCATCATCATGTGAGGCACTTTTTATCAGATCATCAGCATTGTTGTTAGGGGATATGTCACTGTCAGACAAGGCAAAGTTCCAATGTATGGAGAGATAATGCAATTATAGGCTGTTCTCTCTGAAAAACTGAGCTGTCAGTCCCATGGATTGTCATTGAAGTGTCAAGCATGTAGATGTCAACAACATCAATGGTAAAATCTAGGTTAGGTGCATCAACAGAGTCAAAGTCTGGTGGCAGTGAATTGTAGTTGAAAACAAATTTGTGGGAATATGAAAAAAAAGTGCCCACTTCCTAGACAAGCTTGTTATTTTGTATCCTAGTTTTCTAGATGAAGTGGCAGCCAATATATCTGAGGATGATGTGCTTTGTGTAATGCTCTTACAATATCCATTAACTGAGCTGACCATGCATATACATATGGTGTGGTAATATTGGAACAGCAATTCTTCAAACCAAACATGTCACTGGAGTACTACATTGACCACTGATCCCCAGACCATACAATGGTCCTGTACCTACTAATTTTATTCTTACTTTTTGTACATAATTATTATCTACACATCCCACAGTAATTATCTGTTTGATAGTATTTTGAAGACATACTTTTTACATATGGACTATATATAGGAATTCAACCAATTTGGCTGATTCTATCCATTGTGTGCTATCAAGTCTTCAAAACTCTTACATTAGTCATCAAATTGCTAACGACTAATAACAGTCAGTAACTATCACATATGAAAAGTAAGTATCTGATAAAATGAATAATAATCAGTAAGTAGATTAATAAAATAGTGACTGCTGAACAAACAATAAACAGGAAGTAGATAAATAAAATGGTGACTGCCGAAACGGACAAGCCGCTTGCTTTTTGACATCTCGGATTTGGGTCTTCCTTGTCATCAATAGACCTGGGTCTGATCAGACAACCTCGCTCCTAATTAGGCCAATATCTGATGAGCCGACATTTACATGATCAGACCTGAAAATTCTGCTTGTCTAAAGTAACTTGATCACGGCCTGATTCCGTCTGATTCAGCCCAAATTCCGACACATTGTGCTCCCATGGGTGTGATCCGAGATCTCCCACCCAAACCACCTAGTCATATTAAGGTAGTTTATTCACAGCAATCTTGCACGCTTTGCCTGATGAGCTCTAGCATGGCAAATTTTTAAAAAAGTTTCGGCCTCCGGCCGATTTTACCGCTGTTACACTCTTGCGGTGAAACATCAAATGACCACAACCTTACCATGTAAAAAGTTGATGATTTTTTGGTCGGCCGGTTCCGCCACTGCAAGAGTAGCGCTGCTGCACCATACACCAGAGGAAGATGACTACTGACTTCCTGGAATCCGCTTTCATCCTGCCTGATACCCTTGTAAATTGGCCCTGGAAGCGTAAGATCAATCCATGTTACCTCGAGGTCAAAGCGGAATCGTCAGCGTGGATTCAGAATTTCATTACATTCGCGCCCCATATGCAACGAACTTTTGACCTCGGCAACTTTGGTGACTTTTGCATGCTGTTTCACTGGAAATTGATCTCAATTGTTTGATTTTTAGCGCTGCTCGCTTCTCTCGCATATCCTTTGGAGAGTAAAGGTGTGCTAATCCTCTGTTATTTACACCCTCACCAATCATGGTTAGACATCCTCCGGGCGGGTTCCTATCTCATGCATCTATATTTTTTCTTTGACGATTATACTGACGTTGCGACGCCACACGAAGCTCAACAAATGGCTACAGTGGTCATGGACGCTATACGCAGTCCTGACAAGGCAAGGCCACCTGGCGAGTCCATCGTCGGAGAAGTTGCCAGACAGTAAGTCCAAATGTATCCACTGATTCCGGTAGTCAGTGTTATGTACTCTTGCTTAGATTCTGGATGCTGTCGTCGAAGTTCGGATGTGAGGGTGCACGCCGTCGATTTATAGAGACGTTTGAGGAATACACTACCTCAGTCGCTCAACAAGCTCAAGATCGTGCTCAGAATTACATCAGGACCATTGATGACTATCTTCTCATCCGCCGGAAAACAATTGGGGCACATCCAGCATTTGTGCTTCTTCGATTTGAGCTTGACCTCCCAGATGAAGTCCTTGATGATGCTGTCATTCATAGACTCACCACTGCCTGCGTTGATATGCTCTTGATCGGTAATGTAACTTTGCGCTTTCTCGCTCATTCTTCCCATTTTCAACTTCAAACTAGGATTTGTGTTCTTATAACATTGAGCAAGCCCGTGGTGACGAAGGCCACAACATCGTCACCATCGTTATGCATAATAAAAACCTTGGTTTGAGTGAAGCAATGAGGTGGATTGGTCAATACCATGCAAAGCTTGTAAACAATTTCTTGAATGACCTACGTGATGTCCCCTCATTTGGTGAAGAGTATCAAAGTGGGGTGGACCATTACTTGGATGGACTAGGGAACTGGGTCAGGGCAAATGATTGTTGGAGTTTTGAGAGCCACAGGTACTTCACCAAAGATGGCCTAGAAATTCAACGGCGTAGAAAGGTTGTTTTATTGGTTAGTCTCCTTAAAAAGCAAAGGACGCAATCCTCATTCACTATTTGTTGGCAGAAATGAACCTTCAAAGCATTATCAATGTTTGTCGCTGTTGTCAGAAGATCATTTGAGAATTATATGTTAGCTTGCCAAAAGACCATAGCTGTTGAAAATTCTTGTTCTTATCCAAGTCTTAAAATCAATGTACTTGCTTATGGAGATGCTGTAAGCCAAATTTACACTGAGATACTATCACCACCTCCCTGAGTGTATAGGGTACATAATCATTCCATGCTTCCTGCTTGATACAAACTTCTGCCATCAAGGACAACATTTTAGAACTATATTTCATTAGAGACCTTGGAAACACCCTTGGCAGTTGTTCAGGAACAAAGCTTTGTAGAAGAAGCATGAATTCAATCAATATTATGGGCCATTGCAAGCCATGGTAAAATAAAAGGATCAATTAACCTTTTAAAGTTAGATTGCTTGGCCCTGTCACAACCCACCTACTTCAGACCTCTTCTGCAGACACTATATTCATCTCCTAACAGTTACCAAACACCAGCCATCACTCTGCCAACTCTTGCTGACATCCTGCACTCTCTCAATGTCTGCTATGCACCTGGACCAACCACCATTAACCACTACATCACTTGGTCATTAGCCTGACATCTCATGCATCACCTGCATCAGCCACCATCAGATTCTGCCATTGTATTTCTTCACCCCCAATAATGCTGGCCATCATCAATGCAACCATGTGAGTCACCTGTATGACCAGTGCTATACAGCACAACTCTGAGATATGCAGTTACACCTGATACTCTATACACACCATGGACCCTTAACTTAGTCAACTTGTTGAGGGGTCTTACCAGGGTGTCTCAAGCTGGGTATTAAGTCAAGTATGTATGTTGCCATGGCAGTCACTTTGCCTCAGTAGTGGCTCAGGAGTCAGGAGTTGCACAGCATGCTCCTTGTGAGATTGAGGATTGTGTGATTCCTCTGCTCAGCTACTCCATTAGCAGACAACAAGTGTGGGGCTGTTGTCTCATGTAGAATGCCACACTTATGGCAGTACATGTTCCAGAGCTCATTTCTGAATTTGGTGCACCTATTGGTACATATGCACTTTCCTTCATCCCCATTGCATCCCAGCATGAGCATCAAAGGACTTGAAATATGCAAGGGTCATCTCAGCAGCTTTATTTGCAAGGTACCATGTGGCACATTCAGCGCTGCCCTGGTCTGTTGCCATGAGCATCAATGCCTTTCTGCTGGTGGTTTGCACATGGGCTGGTCCCCAGATATTAAAAGCTACTTGCTTGTACAGTGTGGTTTCCAGCTCAGGGCATGTGTTGAAGGGGCACCACATCTATTTACCCAGGATACAGTCCTCACACTTGCCAGTAACCAGTCTTAGTAACTGATAGGCTTTGACCACCCCTCTGCATATTATGTCTTGAACAATAGCCTCCCCAATGTGTGCTAAGTGCCAGTGCCATGTTTCCAAGTCTGTTGGGCAGCTTACTAATTGCATGGCTAGGGCTGTCACTGGCTGGGCAAAAGGTACTATAAATATTGCACTGTTCATCTTGCATTCCAGGAATGAGTAACCATCAGGTGCTCACATCATTTCTTTGTCATTTTCAAATTTGACCCTCACCCCTTTCAGGACCAGATGAGATTAGATTATGTGCTAGATCAGAGGCATGAAGTGGGTTGTTGAATGTGACTTCAATGGTCTGGCCACTGTATTGTATCCATTTGCATACCTGGCTACATCCCTATACCCAGAAAGTGCATTCCTCTGCAGTGACTCCCATCATGTCAGCAGTGGTTGGTGTAATGTACATTAGGAAGTCTGACTTGCTCACGAGGAAGTGTCAACTCACTACTGAATCAACATACATGATCATTTTGATCCTGTCTGGAACTTGAGTGCAGATGGAGAGAAGGCAAGGCACTGTATGGTGGTGCTGTTGTCAGAAGTCACCATTGTAGAGTTCACTTGGGGTGCACTAGGTGCTGAGGGGGTGGCGGTGGCATTAGGGGCTGATGATGTCATGTTGCCTTGATTGGGTTTTGTCTTTCTCCACCATTCAGAGTACTGGCCCTCCATTCCCTTCTCTTTCTAAAAGCACTTTCCCTTCATATGGCCAGTGCACCTGCAATTGGGATTCTTGCATTTTAAGGTTGATCTGTTATTTTTGGTCTGGGTGGACAGGGCATGGACTAAATTGGCCAGGGTGACAACAGAGGGTCCATGAAGCAGCAGGGCATGTGTAATGAGTCTTACTATTATGTCTGCTAATGTTTCCAGGTCAAAGAGTGCTCTGATGATATGTGCCTATGCACTAGGCATCAATTTGATCATGTATGCTCTAAATCTCCTATTGTCAATTCCTGCCCCTTGATCATTTGCCTTAGCCCACACAGTATGCAGTGCTCAGAAGTGGCCCTCAATATCTGCTCCATCTCTGTACTTTATGAAGTTTAATTCTTCCTCAGCTTGGAGGGAACCAAGATCTGACTTGGTATTGAAAAGTCTAGTGAGTGACCCCCATGCTTCTGCTGCCATTCCATTGGGTTTAACTCCAGTGCCAATAGGGTTGATAATATTTAAAACTATCATGCTATGCATGCATGCATTCTACTGCTGCCATTTATTTGCTAATGGGTTGGCTGCCCTCCACCACATTGTTTGGGTGTCAGTAGTCATCAGGCATTTATCATATTCTTCAGACTTTATGGACAGTCTTTTCATTGTGCCATTCAGGTATTTGAGCAGACCTCTACCTCAGGCTGCTTTGGTTGTTACAGTTTGAATGCCTACTGGTTGGATCCATCAATTTTTTCCTCTGCAGGTAGCAGGAACAAAGCTGGATTTGACATGGTTTATATTTGTGTTTTGGTGTTTCAGTGAGTTGTTAATTTAACTAAGTAGCATGGGGCCCATAACCTGTTAGACAGAAGTATACTCAGTTGATGTAGTAGATGACTATATTCATGGTATATGTACCTGTTAAATAGAAGTATACAACATTATATGTCAGACTAGGATATTGGCAAAACTGATAAGCATACACACCTCAGTTGATGTAGTAGATGACTGAGGTGCATGTTCTCCATGTCTGATCAATATTTCTTGGAACTATATGGTTCCTTTTCCTCCACAAATTTCCTTCTCTCTGTGACACACTGCATGTAAGCACCACATGCCTGCAGCATGTACTCCACAATTCTTTACTTCAAACACACACTACCTACCCCAATAACAGAATGTGCCAGTACTAGGAACAACTTTGAGATCACACAGATTACTGATGTAAAGGTAGACAACACCTTGGAAAAAGCTAGCAAGGATATGAATGCACCACTACAATGCAATATAGATTCCAAGAAGTGGAAAACTCTGACATTGAATATCAGGGGACTACCATTTCACATCTATTTCTTGTCTATTTCTTCACCCTTTCTTTACCCATTTCATGTCTATTTTTTCACAGTGACCCAAACAGGTGATCTGGACATGTGACCATTACATGTGACTTATATATCATGTGACTTACCTTTTATTTTCTTTGAGCATCTGGTAGGGTAAATCCTTAGACTTGTTCTCTTTGAATTTTCCTTTGCCAGCTATGTGATTGAGCCATAGCTTCCAGAGGTTGCCCTTACACTGAAAAAAAAAACACAGGAAAAAGGAACAATGGGCTGCCAAGAGGCTCCAGGACTCTAACCAATGTCCACAGTTGTACTCCACAATGAAAGAAAGAAATCTGAAGAAGAAAGCAACAAATTTTGACAAGTGCCTCACACTTGAGGAAATTGTAGAGATTTTTGGAGAAACACTTGTTGGAAGTCATATAACCTGTTTCTAACAGGTGTTCTTCCAGAAATCTCTACCATGCCCTGAAGTGTCAGTAAAACCAAGCTAGAAGAGAGTTTGAATGAAACAAGTCCATGTGCCTAAGCTCTATGCTGTTAGGTTCTGCTGACCTTGGGGCCTTTTTCAAAGAAGTTATGCTGGACTTTGCTAAACTATGTTTACTCTGGATGTTGAGTGCTCCAGGATATTGTTTGGGATGTGAGACAGTGAAATGAGCAATTCTAGGGTTAACAGCTTGCTCTGGAGCAGAGAAAGTTGAAATAGAGCAAAGGTCAAATCAAGGATGGAGTTCCTTGATGAGAATAGGATGAGTTTAAGTCATGTAGTGCATGCTGAATGAGTTGAGATGGAGGCAAGCATAAAGGAAATGAGAATAACAAGCATGAGAAAGAACACAACTAGTTTTACTGTAATATCAAGGCTAAGGTACATTTGAGCTACCTATGGTCCTTAAATACTATGAATACAAGGTCTTGCTGTCTAGGGTGGTCCTGGGGACTCTATGTGTGACAACAGGGTAGGAGGACAGCTGTATTTGAGGAGATCATGTGGGCAGTCCACAGGATCAACAGAAATCTGTGTAAGGGTGACCTCTAGAGGCTGTGGCTCAGTCACACAGATGACAGAGAAAACTCCAAAGTATATTAAAGTATATACCAATAATATCACAACAACCACTCATCTGGCAGAGGAAAATCCAAAGAGAACAAGTTTAAGAATACCCTATGCCTGGACTGATGCTTCTGGGGCTCAAAAGCATGGGAAACAACTGTACAGAACAACAGAGAATTGTAGCCCTAACCTCAATAGTAAAAACCCTGAAATTGGCCTGAGGAAGATTATACAAGCAAGGCAGGAAAACTCTGGATTTTGAAAGTTAGAAAGAAAAACTCCAGTTTATGTAAGCTGTCTGTGAGCAGTGTTGAAGGGGCCACACTTGTCTGAAGGATAATGAAAGAACCAGAGCATCTCAGAAGCTGAAAGCAGTACTAATAAATAGAGTTGGAAAGATAGGAGCAGTAAGGTGGGAAAATAAAGAAGAAAGTAAGGAAATGAATGAAGGAAGAAGGAAGAAATAAGGAGTGATAAGCCTCCATTTGGGCTAGGCACACCAACCTTATAGTATGACACTTAGGCAGATTGCAAAAGAGGTCACAGAAAGGAAAGTCACTCTTGCGCATGTGATTTAACCATTCTAGGTGGCATCCAATGGCTATGCATGGCAACAAACTTCTCTCATCAATGATAATGCTGGTGATGGATAGATTAACAGGTAACAGATGGCATCAAAATGATAAGAACTGATGTTTTTTAGTGGCAGCAGTGCTTCATAGCATAGAATGATGAAGATTTTCTGTGACAGACAGCTTGGTGTCTCACCTTAGTGCTTGACATTGCTTAGTAATATTTGCTGACATGGTATGGACAGCTTGATTGTAGACTTTACATTAAATAGTTTAATTTATGGTGTTCACTTACATTCTTTCTAGTTCACTGCCCTTTAGTGCTGCTTAGTGCAATAGTAATGGTAAACTCTTTCTAGTATAGATACTTACTTTTTCTGTTAGCAGCACCATTGAATTAAGCACCCTTTGATCACCCTACATTACAGATTTCTTTTGGCACATTCTAAAAAGCTATAAGTTGCCAATGTTTATCCTGCTGTGTTCTTACCACATTTTTCCTTAAGCAATATTTTCTTGCTGCTCCTCTTGCCGACTCTCTTAACTACCACATTATGTAAGCATTGGTACTATATGCACCTTTGCAACTATGGCAAGGCATTCACATTTGAAGCTGCTAAGCAACATTTTCACATATTGAATACAAAAATACTATATGTTTCTCAGCTGTCTGGAAGGCACAGTATTATTCAGCCTTTCAAAGTCCTGCTTGGACTTCTTGGCATCTGCTGCTAAGCATTGCTTAATCTTAGCATTGTGTAATTGCTTTAGATGACATGTTGTGATGTCATCATTGAGTTCAATTTCCTGATATTATTGAGGGAGGTCCACCTCATTGGACCCCAAATTGTCTTTGTTACCCTGGGGCTGTTTGATGAAGAATTGTTTGTCACTCTCCTTGTGGTGCACCACATGTGGCAGCCACTCAGGATACTTGTGGGGGAACAAGAAAATATGAGGGTCCTCGACCTCAATGTAGCTATGGTAGGTGTGCTTGGGTACATTTTGTGGAAAATGTATCTTGTGGTGGGCAACAGACTTGTTACCCTTCAACAAGCCCTCCTTGGCCAACTGTGTTGATGGTGCAGTGGCACCCTCAGTAGGCAAAGGGATAGGCCTAGCTGGGCCTATCAGTACAATTGGGACTGGATTTGCAGATCCAGTTACAATCATCTTTGGGGGGGGTGGCTGTGTGCCTTTCCCCTTTTTGTTTGAGGGGGTACTATCCCCCATTTCCACATCTTCCCCTTGTAGACCAAGATCCTCATAGGGCAATGCTGGTGCCCTTTCTCCAGGAGTAGACTGAAAGTTCTGCCAACAGCAACTCTCTTTTCCAGCTCAAGGCCAAGTGATAGAGGTCTGATTGGGCCTTGTCTCATTGCCTCTTTGCAATATCAAGTTTATTCAGAACTTGGTTCAGTGCAATCTGCACTACAGAATTCTCAAGGACATCCATCCCAATGTCCTCTGGTACTCCAGCATTGCAGAGACACTGTAACAAATGAGCCAGTTGCTCATCTGTCTCCATATTTAGTAAAGGCTTGCAGGCCTTTGCTTTTCTCTTTTCTTTCTTCTTCTTGGATCCAGAGGCATCACTCATATGCCCCAGGTACTCAGACCTGTGCAATGGCATGGATGATTCACTGACTGTCAGATGTACTGCCATGTTATTGTCCACGTCTATCATGTGGGGAGACACAGGAGCAAACCAATTGTGGCTTATCCTTGGATTTAACAAGTTGGCAGGATGGCCTGCCACTACTATCTGAGTAACTACAGGAAGTTGTGGAAACACATACTAACCAAATTCCTGTGACCATACTGGCTGTATAGTCAGTTGCAGTCCACTGACAAACATGCCTAGGTATAACAGTTGTTGTACCTGCTATGACAATCCTTCTAAAAATCATAAAGGGAACACTGCTTGTCCCCTCTGCAAGCCTTGATGGCCTGCAGCTCCTCCTTGAGCTGCTCCTTGCCCTTGTTGAGCTGCAGGATGGCTCAATGCTCTATATGCTGGCAGGGTCACATCCTGGCCCTGCAATCTCTTTTTCTCCCTCTTCCCCTTTGAGCCACTCCAGTGGCTCAATACAAGGTGGGGAGGTGGGCCTGGACCCCCTCCCCAATTGCCAGGTTTGTTCTTTTTGGACAGAGTAAGTGTGCTGTTTACACAGCCAGGATACTCTGTAGGTGCAAATAGAAAAGAATTTTTTTTTCTTTTTTTACCGTTGCCCTTTTAGCAGCCAAAAATGGCTGACTAACACAGTATCTCATGCCCAGCATTGGCCAGCATCAGCCACAGGGTGGCTGATCTATTAGCATGCCACAGTCTAGAAGCCTATGGCTGATTAAGACAACTTGCTTTGTCTAGCCAACCATCCAGGGCATTTTATCCCCTAGACTTCTAAGTAGCGGTCAAGGGCCTCCAGGTCCTTTGGATCTGGAATTTGAGGTTTGTTGGAGCCTCAGGATAGCTCTAGCAACTCCCAAGTGGTATTCCTAAGGCTCCAACAAACCTCAAATTCCAGACCCAATGTGGTCCAGCAATGACCTATGAGGTCATTCATGAATCATTCTTGGTTATCTGGGACACCAAAGTTGTATGGGTGTGGCATTGCCCTATTCAGGAAACGTACATTGTCTAATGCCTTGTACAGCTGCAGCAACAGTATGTGGAACTTAGGGTAGAGCCTTCACATATGCAGGGCTCCTGGAAGTTCTAGGGTATAACTGAAAGTCTCATCAAAGACTTCCAGAATCTAGTATGGGCCTACCCATTTTGAACACAGCTTCCAAGCTCATTCCCTTGGATAGAGTCAAGTTTCTAGTAAAGAGGTATACCAGATTACCCTTCTCTATATCAGGGCCAGCTTGCTGGCACTGATTTGCAGCATGCATCTGAAAGATGCATGCTTCTATAATGGCATCATGTGCTGAGGCCAAGTTCTGCAGTTCAAGCACTGCAGAGTTGCATATTTCCTTAGGAATAACAGAGTTGGACCAAATCTCCTTTATCATTGACAGCAGGTATCCACTGTTTAACTTGAACAGTGCATACTTCATCAATTCTGAGATACTCGCATTAATTGCAAACTCAGTGGGATCAATGCATTTGACCCAGTTGCATTGGTTGGCACATACAACCATTCTCAGAATCTGACCAATACTTTGGTTGGCTCATTCAGTCTGTCCATCTGTTTGTGGATGGAACAATGTGGACATTAGGAGCTTGGCTTCTAAGAGTTTGTGCAGTTCACACCACTATTTAGACGTAAACTTGGAATTGCAATCACTAATAATCAAACTTAAAACTTGGGAGGCCATGCAATTTCTTGGAGGTAAATCTATGACAGCTGCAATGCTGTCATGGTAGTATGGACTGGTACAAGGTGTACCATGCTTGTCATGCAGCAAATAATTACCCACAAGTAATTGAAACCCTTGAATTCTGGGAATGGCCCAATAAAGTCCATACCAATAGAATCCCAGGGTCTGTTGGATATAGGCAGAGAATGCAATTTCTCTGCAGGACACTAATTGCTCTCTTTTGCTCATTGGCATGACTCACAAGTTGTGCAAAATGCTAGTGTATTGGCTGCAACAGTTGGCCACCAATACCAATGACAAATATATTCCATTGTTCATTGAGCCCCAAAGTGTCCCAGTACACTATGTGCTTGATCAAGAATCTGGGTAATCAGCTGGTGGTCCCAGAGTATACATAATACCTTGGTGCTAACCAGATTTTTGATTCAGATCAGACTGTCTGCTACTCAGAAGGCCTTATAGTCCTCCGGTTTCTCAAGAATCTTTGAAAACAGGGTATCTTTAGGATACCCTGCACTGACCTTGCACTGCAGGGTCACATTGGTATAATTTTGCAGTGCCAGTGTTGTAGTGGAGGACTGTAGAGCCTCACCTAACTGTATATCCACATCCAGACTGGGGAGCAGAAGATCAGGTGCATCCTCCCTCCCTTCATCCATCAATTGAGCCTCCTTATCCTGAGGCTCTTGCCTATCCTGTATGGGTCTGCAGTGGATTGCCATAAAATCCATGCAGGCCCACAGTTGGTCCAAGTGCTCCTGCAGTTTGGATACCTATTGAGGGGGCAAATCATTTCCTTCAGGGTCAATTCTTGCATCTGCACAGACAAACTCATATATGTGGTGTACGTCCTTGGACATATCACTCTTATAATAGCAAGACAAACAGTCCACTACCTTACTAAGTTCCCCTTTGATATATATGATATCAAAGTTGAACTTCAACAGATAATCCATCCAGCAATGCTATCACACAGATAGATTTTGTTGAGTTTTGAAGAACTCAAGAGCCTTGTAATCTGTAATTACATGAATCTTATAACTTAAAAGCTTGTCCTCCCATTTGAGAAGTGCTTTGAGTATGGCCAAGATTTTGAGTTCATGTACAGCATAATTCTGCTGTGTGTTAGTGAACTTCTTGGACATGAACCTGGCAGGTCTACAGGTTTGCCAAGTAGGTTCCTGGCCATACATAGCCCTGACACCTGTCTTTGAGGCATTGCATATCAGCCAGATAAAATCCTTGAGTCAAAGATCAATGGGTTGAATGATTGGCATTTTGCTACAAATACACTTAATCATATCAAAACATTGCTGGTGCAAGGGTTGCCAATAAAATAGCAATCCATTCTGCATTATTGCCATGAGGGGTCCAGTGTATGCTAATATGTTTGGCAAAAAATTGCTGATATAGTTCACCAGCCCTACAAAACATTGAATATTATTATAGGTTCTAAAAATGCACCATTCCTGGATCCTTGTTAATTTAGACTCATCAGGGTGAATACTCTGATCATCAATTATGTGCCCTAAGCATTCTACACACTTAGTGTAGAGTTTGCACTTCTTCTATTTGAGGTATAGCTGGTTATAGCATAGTCTCTCAAAGACTATGCCAAGGTGCTATTTGTGTTCCTCAATAGAATCCAAAAAGACAAATATATGGTCTAAATACACATGCATTCACCATCCAACAACATCTCTAAAAATGGATGTTATTAAATGTTAGAATGTAGCTAGAGCATTACAGTCTCCAATTTGCATAATATAACTATAATATGTTCCTGTAATTGTCATAAATGCAGTCTTAGGTACATTCAATGGACATATGTAACAGATCATGCCCGTTACAGCACTAGAATACAGTATTATTACTTATAGTTATTATTTTACTTAGCTATTATGTAATTACTATATAAGTCGTGAGGTTACTTATGTAACTTCAAGTAGTCTTTTCCCACAACCGTAGCCAGAATCAATTGATAGGTTCTGACTTATGGTCTTGTGCGTGTAAGGCTCAGTAACTGCGTTACATTTTTTTAAGTCAATCTACGTTGACTATCTTTGCTATGGCAAGCGACCAAACTTCCTCAAAAGAAGTTCTACATTACCATCAGTGATTACACTAAAAACGGTATTGCTCCATTATAGTAGTGTGTGGGCATATCAATGTCCACGGAGAGAGGAGTTTCTGGGCATGATCCCGGGAACTCAGTGAGCAGAGCACCCCAGAGCGCTCCATGGGGATTAGAAAGTGATGCCACGTCACGTTGTGCCGTGGGTGTGGGAGGTGGAGTAATGCCAGGAGGCCTTTTCTCCACTACGCCCATTCAACCATCAGATGATGGTTGACAGTCCGTACAAGGTGGAGAGACTGGAGCAGTCTCTTCCAGTGTGCATCGTGCGGTGAGCCAGAGCAAGCTATGAGAGAGCTCTGTTGTTGGAACTGTGCAACCTCAACGCACCTTGACAGGTGCGCAGGGTGCCTATAGGGAACCCTATGTAGAGGAGCCAGTTCCATCGCAAGCTGGCCCATCATCAGGTTTAGGGAGGAGAACAACATTCTCAGCCTACATAGAGACAGTCCCTGAGGAAGCACCTGATACCTCAGATACAGATTGCAAAACAGGTCCAGATGAGATTCTCAACTGGAGAGTTCTCGCATTCTGGAGGGACCATGTAGAGGTTCCCAAAGCCTCTACTAGACAACGGTTAGCTGCCAGAGTGGCTAAACATATTGCAATTCAGCAAAGTTTGGGGGATAATATTATCCCCAATGCCCCTGAAGAGTTCATCAAACTCTACATTGAATTCTTGGAGCAAGAGGTGAAAGAATACCTCCAGAGGAAACAGCTGCGAGGATCTCAAGTATCCTTGGTATGGCCATCTCCTATGTC
>JAGGAT010000692.1:0-19999 GCA_017657195.1 Termitomyces sp. T70a | reverse complement strand
TGTCTAACTTGTCTGTCAATCTATATCTCTTTTCTCTCCAAGTCTCCCGGTTTTCTCTAAGTCTCTTTCTCTTTCTTCACCTCAGTCTCCCGGACTTCATCTCAGTCTCCCGGTTTTTCTTCTCTCGCCTCCGCACACCTTCCGCACCCCCTCCCTCGGTCCCAGACTTCGCCCAGAACCTCAACCACCCTCCCGCTCAAAACCCCAGTACTCTGCGCAACCCCGGAGCACCTCCCAACCATCCGGACTTCCTCCGGAACTCCTGCTCTCTGTCCGGGACTACCCCTTCAAACATTGAGTCTGCCTAGTAAGGACCCGCTTACAGTTGGAAGCCCCCGTAGTCAGCGGAACCTGACATAATATCAAGACTCTCCCTTACCCCGTTCTCGATGTCTACCTACAACCAAAACTACTACATGACCGGCTATCCCACCGACGCCTATGGTCGCCCAATACCCAAAAATTACCACTACAGCACCCCCTGACCCATGCACCCGCCCACACCTCCGGAGGCCTACCCAGCCTCCCGACACTGGGCCTATGACCCCAATGGACCCTCCATCAGTCAAGGCCCGCCCCCGGACTGGCGGATGTATGCTAACACCCCTGCCACGTATGGCTTGTACGGGAACATCCCTGGGGGACTCCCTGAGACCCCTTGGGGACCCCCCCTCCCACACGCTAGTAGAGGACCCTTCGCACCCTGGCCGTACGCCACCCAGGCCACATACCCAGCCCCGATTCTCACCTCCCCTGACTCCGCTCCCCCTGTTCGATCTCACCCCACAGCAGGACCGCCACCAAGACCCCCATCCTCACCTTTGGAGCGGCGATTCGAGGAATACCACCGACAACAGGACGAAGTCCTGCGTGCGCTCCGGATCTCCCCCGGGGAACTTGCCCAGCGCGCCCGCACCCTCCTGGTAACCCTCGGACGGAACGACCTCAACGGAAGCCCAGAAGAATGGGCCAAACGGCTCCTCCAATTCAACGAACAATTCCTCCGGGGAACCCTCCCCGCCAATGTCAAAAGGACCTTACAGGTGGACCCAACACTTCGCAATGAACTCCAGTCCCTCCTTGAAGAGATCCACTCCAGCCCGAATCCCTGACGCTTTGAAGACCCGATAGACCCAGCTCAGTCCTTCCACGTCCAGCGGGACGAACCCCAGATGGGAGCCCCAGGAAACCCCCCACCTCTGGATTGGCGACAACAAGATCAACTCAACGCCGCATCCACCACCCTGCGGGCCTTAAACCCGGCGGAAGGCCTCTTCGATCAGCCCGCTGCCCACACTCGGCCCGACTCCGGGCCAACTCAGTATCCAACGCCTTCAACACCTGGGGCCAGACGGCTGCGGAGGAACCTACGGCGGCACCCAACCCCGCCACCGCCGATGACAACAACTTGGAGAGCACCCTGGCATACGTAGACAAACCCCAAGCCCCGGGGCCCTTCAACAACCCTGGAAACCCTCCTACAAACACCGAGGGTCTTTGCGACCCTCCCCCCCCAGGCCCAGGAGGCACCCCCTCACCCCGGCGCCCCACCCCGACCCCAGTTTGCACCAGGCACAACCCGGACCGCCCCTGAACCCTCACCACCTTGCCCTCCCCCCGGACACGGCCCCCGCACCCCCCGCCGGCCCCGGAACGACCCCCTCCTCTGCCAGGCGCTTACGGCGCGGGGGCTTCCCCCCGGCCCCATGGGGCCCAGGCCCACCTCAGGGAGGAATCGGACGACCCCCCGGTAGGGGACCCCCGGACAGACTACCAGGGGGATGGACAACAGCCGGAGACGCACCTTCCCCTCCACTCCCAGGACGGCCCCCTCCCCCCGGTCAGTGGGTCCCTGGACCACCCCTGGGAGGAAATGGACGACCCCCCGGTGGTGGACCACCCAACGGACCCCCTGGAGGGTGGGGAGCAGCCACGGACGCATCCACACCGCCACCAGGAGGAAACCACTACTACTACTACTATAACGCCACCCCACCCCCCCGAAATCCGAACCCTCCAGACGACACCCGGGACGCCCTGGCCCGTGAAGGAAGACTAGATATCCAAAAACCCAAACCCTTCTACGGCTGCGACCCCCGGAAGTGGCGGGCCTTTCTCATGCAGTGCCTCAACATGTTCCAAGCAAAACCCATCACCTTCCAGGTGGAAGGCTCCCGAATCGCCTTCGCCGCCTCGTACCTACAAGGTCTAGCCTTTGACCACTATACAGCCCTCCTCCGGTTCGACCCCAACAATCCGGTACTATCCCAGTGGTCCGCCTTTGTACAGGAGTTCTCCAGTCAGTTCGGCATCTTCGACACTGTGGCTGAGGCTGAGGAGAACCTTGTAAACCTCCGGATGAGGTCCGAGGAACGGTTCGCCACCTTCATCATCCGCTTCAAAAAGGAAGCCTATGAGACAGGCTGGAACTATAACGCCCTCCGGTTTGCGCTCCGGCGGGCCCTACCCCAACGCATCAAGGACGTCCTCCGCCTCGCCCCCAAGCAGTCCTCCTACAATGGGTACAAAGCATTAGTAACCCAAATCGACCAACGATACTGGGAGGACCGCAACGAATACGCCAACTCTCGAACCCAATGGACCCCTTTGGAAGAAACCCCCTGGAAGGCAGGCACCTCCGGAAACCCGACCACCCACACTCCCAGAAACCCCGCACCTCCAAACCCTACCCCGTGCCCCCCTCCGGGTTGAGGCCCTCTTGGCCCCCCTTGCAATCCCGGGCCATGCCTGCAAGCAGCTCTCAACGCCGCCGACCTTGACAACACCCCGGACCCGCTACTGGGAGACCCGGATAGCCCCGAACCCTCTAGTAACGACTCTGGCAAGGACGATGGAGAAGAGGCCCTCCACACCAACTGCGTACAGAATCCCGAACGACCCTGGATCGACGTCCCAGAAGAGGTCCAGGAGCAACGGTGCCGGAAGGGTACTTGCCTCCTTTGCGGGGAACCCGGCCACTTTATCGGTAGCTGTCCAAAACGCCAGACCATGGGACGAGCCGTATGGACCCTCAACGGGGAAGAATGTGACTTCCAGTTCACGGAAAACAACCCCGCGATTTAGGACCCAAAGACACCCTGAATTGCAATGCCGACCCCAACGTCTTCCCCACCCCGGTTTCACACCTCCGCGCCATGGCTAATTCTATTTTGGACACCCTCGCAAACCCCCCTCAATCCCTCCGAACCCTTCTTCTCCGCACCACTCTGGCCTCCTCCCCGGAGACTGTCAATACCCTGGTGGGCAGCGGTGCCACCAACAACTTCATCGACGAAGCCCTGGCCTCACTTGCCCCCCAGCTGCCCCAAAAACTCCCCATCCCCATACACCTCCAACTCTTTGACAGCAGACCTCCTCGGTGGGGGATATTACCCACGCTGTACATATGCCTGTAACCTTTGCCTCCGGAACCTGCCAAACCATCCAGCTCCTGGTCACCAAGCTCCACGCAGCAGCCCCCTTAGTCCTGGGACTCCCCTGGCTACGGTCTGTCAACCCCCGAATTGACTGGAAGACCCTCATCCTGCGCCTCGACTGCAACACGGCACCCAACCATGAACTTCCCCTTCCCGAAACCCCGGATACTCCCCCGGAGGACAATCAGGACCCCCCGGAAGGACCCCTCAACCTCTGGTCCTGGTCCACCAGGTCTTTCGTGATCCACGTGAAGCTAGGTGATGCCCCCAACCCTCTTCTGGTGCTCGTTGACAGTGGCGCCACCGGAATGTTCATCAGCGACCAACTGAACCTCCCCCACTCCCAACTACCCAAACCCCTCAAACTCCAACTATTCAATGGGAATGAGGCCACCTCCAGACCCATCACCAGAAGCCACTCCACCACCCTCACCCTCAACAACGACCTCCGATTCCCTGCCAACCTCTTGGTCACACAGCTCCCCGAGTCCACTCCCATTGTCCTGGGCCTCCCCTGGCTCTGTGAAGTCAACCCTGACATTGACTGGGAGAACCTCACCATGACCTTCCCTGCCCCCGGCGTCAGCCTTGCCGCCATCCGCCTCTACCCACCACCCCCCAAAGATCCCGAACGCCCCGACTCGCCTCTCAGCAACCCTCACAAGCTCCCTCCAAACATCCCTCGGAATCGTTACAAGGGCCCTGACTACCCTTCTCAAAACCCCCGAGCCCCACAAGCCGAACCCCCTGCCCCTACCAACGCCCCTGGGATGACCACGCCCCCCGACATCAAAATTATTGGCGCCACCCCGTTCACGCGCCTCCTCCAGGACGGCACTCCCGCTTTCCAGCTTCAGGTGTCCCCAACGCTACCCAAGGAACACCTCCAAGCCAGAGATGCCACCCCCGAGGCCTGAAGGGAGGAAGAGATCCTCAAAGAGGTTGTCCCCCCTGAATACCACAAGTTCGCTGATGTCTTCTCCGAGGGCAGCGCCAAAGACCTCTCCCTGCACCAACCCTATGACCACAAAATCGACCTCGAAGACGGCGCAAACCCTCCTCTCGGCAAAGTCTACAACATGTCCAAGGTCAAACTCCGGGCCCTCAAGGACTACCTCGATGACATGCTAGGGAAAGGCTTCATCCGCGCATCAATCTCCACCGCCGGAGCCCCGGTACTCTTTGTCAAGAAGAAGGATGGATCCCTCCGACTCTGCGTCAACTACCGAGGCTTGAACAAGATCACCAAGAAGAACCGTTACCCCCTCCCCCTCATTGGCGACCTCATTGACTGACTCCATAAAGCAAAAGTTTACTCCAAGATTGACCTCTGGTCCAGATACAACAACATTTGAATCGCCCCCGGCCATGAATGGAAGACTGCCTTCCAGACCCGCTATGGTCTCTTCAAATACCTGGTGATGCCCTTTGAAATGACGAACTCCCCTGCAACCTTCCAATACTTCATGAACGACATCTTCCACAACATGAACAACGTCTTTGTCATTGTTTATCTGGACAACATCCTAATCTACTCCGACTCCCTTGACGAGCACCGGGACCACATCCAGCAAGTCCTCGAACGACTCCGGAAACACAACCTGCACGCCAAACCAGAGAAATGCTCGTTCCACACCACCGAAGTTGAATACTTGGGAGTAATCGTCACTCTGGACGGAGTTCGCATGGACCCCTCAAAAGTCCAGGCCATCCTTAACTGGCCCGCCCCAAAGAATGTCAAGGAGGTCCAATCCTTCCTTGGGTTCGCCAACTTCTACCGACGTTTCATCGACAACTACTCCGGCATCACCAAACCCCTCAACCAACTCACTCGTAAGGAAGCCCCCTGGGACTGGGATAGTAAGTGTCAGAGTGTATTCTGTCTACTCAAAGAGGCCTTTACCGCAGCCCCGGTCCTCCGACACTACGACCCTGCCCTCCCGGTCACCCTCGAGTGCGACACCTCCAACTACGCCATCGCCGGTATCCTCTCCCAAATGGACCTGGGGTCCCAGGAACTCCGGCCCGTAGCCTATTACACCCAATCAATGATTCCTGCTGAACTCAACTACGACATCTATGACAAGGAACTCCTCGTGATAGTCAAGGCCTTCAAGCAATGGCAGGCCTACTTAGAAGGCACCCCACACCGAATTCAAGTCTACTCGGACCACAACAACCTCCAGTACTTCACCACCACCAAACTCCTCAGCTGCCAGCAGGCCCGGTGGTCCGAGATCCTCTCCAAGTACAACTTCACCATCCACTACCGCCCGGGACGCCTCAGAGCCAAACCCGACGCCCTTACTCGACGACTGGACGTCTACCCCAAAAAGTCCTTTGAGGCCGAGCGAAATGCCTTCAACCACCGTGTAGTAATCCCCCTCGAACACTTGAATGCTGTGCTGATCATGAATGAGGAAGCAATTCTGAAACAGATCCGAGACTCCCCCCCGGACGAGTACTTCACCCAACACGACCCTTGAAACACCCCCGCTGACCAACAACCCCCTGACCCTACCTTCACCCTCTCCCCCGACCATAAAACACTCCTCCGTGAGGGCCACATCTATGCCCTGGACACCAAAAATGTACGCCTCGACATCCTCCGACAGCACCATGACCATAAACTATGGGGACATTCGGGGATCCGCAAAACCCTCCAGCTCATCTCCCGCACTTACTTCTGGCCCGAGTTGAAGAGGGATGTCACCCAGTACATCCGAGCCTGCAAAACCTGCCTCTGGGCCAAGGTCCCCCACCACCGACCCTACAGACTGCTGAAACCCCTCCCCATCGGCCGACGTCCCTGATCCTCCCTCTCTATGGACCACATCGTTGAACTCCCAGAGTCCAAAGGATTTGATGCCATCCTTGTTGTCGTCTGTTGCCTCACAAAGCAGGGGATCTTTATCCCGTGCCACATGACCGACAACGCCCCGGGGTTCGCCTGGCTCTTCCTGGAACATGTCTTTTCCAAGCACGGCCTCCCCGACAACATCGTCTCTGACTGCGGACCCCTATTTGTCTCAAAGTTCTGGACGTCCCTGTGCCAGGCCCTCGACATCAAGAGCAACCTCTCCACCGCCTACCACCCGGAGACCAACGGACAGACCAAACGAGTCAACCAGACCCTGGAGCAGTACCTCCGGCTCTACGTCAACTACCTTCAAAACAACTGGCACACCGACTTATCCCTCGCCGAATTCACCTACAACAACACCCCCCACTCCACCACCGGAGTCTCCCCCTTCTTCGCCAACAAGGGCTACAACCCCCGACTCACCCTCTCCCTCAAAAACATCCCCTCCCACGCCGCACACAAAGTTGCCCAGGACCTCTGGGACCTCCATACGTTCCTCCGAAAAGAGATCAACGTGGCCAACAAGGCTTACTCCAAACACGCTAACCTCCGACGGCACCCTACGCCCGACTGGACCCCCAGAACCTTGGTTTGGCTCGACCGATGCAACCTCTGCACACGCCGCCCCTGCATCAAGCTCGATCACAAGCAACTCGGCCCCTTCAAAATCACCTGGAAGATATCCTCTCACGCGTACAAGCTCAACCTCCCCCTGGGAATGAAAGGACTCCACCCCGTCTTCCATGTACGCCTACTCGAGAAACATGCCCCGGAACCCTTCCCGGGGCAATGACCGGATCCCCCACTGCCCCTCGAAGTGGACGACGAGTATCGATACAAAGTCGACTGCATCCTCGACTCCTGGACGATCTGCAGACGGGTCTACTACCTCATACGGTGGTCTGGTTACGGACCCAAAGACGACACCTGGGAACCCCTACAAAATCTAAAAGACGCCCCCGTCAAACTCCGGGAATTCCACAAGACCCACCCGGACAAGCCCCGCAACCCCCGGGCCTGAAGGCCTCACAGACGGCTAAGTGGGCGTAACCCCCGCCTCTGGATTCACCAAGGATTCAACTCCCACAAGCAACCCCCCTTACACATTCCATCTCCCTTCTCACTGCCCCCCGAAATAACCATAAGACTTATTTACAATTACTTTACATTAGAGTACACAACAGACTCGAATGACCAAAAAAAAGGGGGAAAAGACGACACCAAGACACCGGAACGCCTGACAGGCCCAACGACTCACAACACCAGGGGGCCCGAAATCCTGGACCCACCTGCTGCCCCTCCCCCCTCCCCCTCCCACGCCGTCGCCGCCAGGGATGCTTCCAAGGAATTGAGGACCTCCGCTACCCTCTGACTCTGGGAGGGGAGCAGTTCCCCGGCATCCACGGCCACCTCAAGCCACGACCCCGGAACAATCGGGTTCCGACGACGGTGGGCCGCGAGCAAAGCCCCCAGCTGGCCCACGCCCTGCCCCACCTCCGCCAGGAGCACCCCGGATGCCCGAGCCAACCCTCCCTGAATTAACGCATGGGCCGAGGCACCCCCATCCAACAGGAGACAGTGCTCTCAAGCCCACCCTGGACCGCCCCGCTAAGCCTCGGAACACTGAAGAAAGCAGCAAACCACTTACTCATTCTCTCCCCATTGGCCGTGGCCACACTCCCCACTAATCAACTCCTCCAACGCACCAGACTCGCCTGTGCCGCCTCCACCCTCTCCAGCAAAGCCTGCACCTCCTCCTCCCCCAAGGAACGCGACCGCCAGGCCCGGACTCGTCGCCACCCCCCTCGACCTCCCCCCTGAGTCCCCGATGGCCCGGCGACCCCACCCCCCTGCACCCCCCGACTCCTGGGAGTCGGAACCTCCACCCACTGCTCCGCCACCCACCCCTCGTCCCAGCCTTGCTCCTCCGCGACACACCAAATCCTCCACGCCCGGACCACGGAACACCGCTCATGACAGGTGCGGCACGCCACACACATCGACGTATTGTGACGGGACCCCACCACCGGCTCCTTGAAAACACAAGCCACCCCCCGACGAGCACAAAGAATGCACTGGAAGAAGTCAGCCAACAATTGCGGACCAAGGAACAACCTATCGGACCCGCGCCCTCACACCAGGCCTGGGCGGGGGGACCCTGAGGACGACTCAAGGCCGCAGAGAATTGCTCCGGCGTCACGTCCGCCTGAGGGACCCGCTGCTCCTCCGGAACCACCCGGACTTGGCCCACACCTAGAGCGGGACGCTCGGCACATGATGACGATGCAGGACGTGGCTGGGGAGCAAGAACCGCCATGGGGGGAGGAGGGACAATGACAGACCGGGGGACGGCTCCAGTACCTAAGGAAGAGGAGGGGTCAGCAAACGCAGACTACGCACAAAGACACACACACGCAATCTCGTCAAGGCGCGCCTGATCCTGCCGCCGCTTGTATTCAGCCCAGCGCTGCTCAAATGCCTCCCACGCGCCCACGGAATTCTTGCCATCGGGAGGGGGAGTCGGAGAGCACAAGGGTGAGGAAGGACGCGACATGGGTAGAAAACGGAAATCACATGCCTTGATGATAAACCGTTCATTGTGGATTTTTCTCAAGCATGCTACCATGATTGCCCAGACAAGGAATTCGAGTATCCTGTCCGGCTCTTTGATATGGATCCATATACATTGAGGTAACCCGACATAGGGCAAAGCCCCAGCGGGCAGAGGAATACATCATCATCATCATCATCATCATACATTGAGGTGCAGTGAATTACGTGACTCCTTCAAAAGATTGCGGCGCCATGTGGCACCTCGTAAGTCTGGTTTTGAAGTTGTCATTGCACAGCTAACTTACATTGAAAGTTGACTTCCATTGGTATGGATATGATGCCAGTTATTACAGGGTGGGATCTCTTGACAGCGAAGGGCGACTTTTAGTAGGGATGCCACAGCCGAGGAACGATGGGAACATGCGGTGAATGTGTGGAAATTTCTCTGCGCTAATTGGTCTTCATATTATACCGGAAAGGCCACAGAAGTAGGCGATACGTCTGTTTAGGCCTATAAGGCAAGGAGATCAAATACAAATGCTGTCTTGTTAACAACGTAGAGTAGCTAGAAATATGAAGTGACCCAACTTGCGCGGCGTTGGATGCGTGCATGATTTGAGTGCTGCAACGCATCCAACAGTACTAGGGACAAGCGAGGACCTGTCATAGCCAAATCTGATATCGCAGACTGGCATAAAACGTGCTCGCGAACCAACTATACAACTAAAATTAGATCGCCAAACATTGAACCAACCGTGGTTTGTAAGGACCAACGTTCTTACTCAAGTTTTCACTGACAATGTCCGTCCTCCCCATTCGAATCCTGTAAATCCGAGAGACGTCACTTTTCATCAGAGGATACAGTGTAGTAACCTTGCTTGGGACACGCACGACCCTTCCTTTGGTGTGCCGTAATTCTATCCATCATCTAAGTAAATAGAGATTGATGCTCCCAGTCAAAGGGCAAAGTCCTCTCGCCAGTATTATCATGGTGGCAAGCTCTAGACTCACGGCGTTTCGGATTTCTGAAACTTCGCAGTCTTTATGTACATTTCATTACCCATGAATGTTTCTTATGACTATATCAACACACAGTCATGACCGTAGGCGTACTCTCTGGATATTATCGCGAATCCTGGTATCGTCGTACCAACTCCGGATCCAAAAACTTCATCCTTCCTCTCCCTTGAGTCATCATCAGCATGCTATCAAACACGAAGGAAGAATAGGGACGCACCCTTGAACCTCACACCCCCGCTGGTACTCGCCAGCTCCTTCTCATACTTCTCCTTAATCTTCTGCAGCTCCTGCTTCCTCGACTCTTCCAACCTCTCTTTCTCTTCACGTTCCAATCGCGCATCATACTCTTCCTCCGTCTCTTCTCTCGGCGTATCAGGCTTGGAAGGAGTTTGCTGCTCAGGCGAGCGTGAATCCTTGCGTTTCGACTTTTTCTTCTTGCGGTGGCGTCGCCTCTCCGGGCTTGGACTACGAGATTCGGAACGGGACCTCGACCGTCTATGAGATTGTTTTTCCGACTTGGAGGGTTCTTCTTCCGGGTTGACTAACCATGGGGCGACCGTAAGTAACTCCGAATATCAAGAGACAAGATTGCCAATGGACCAACCTGAAGGCTTGCGCAACTCGAGCTCTCCGCAATTTGAGATGACTACAGGTGTCAGTGGACGGCTCTTCTCATCAACAGGCATTGTTGAAATTTTCTGCACAATGTCGAATCCGCGAAGAACGCGACCGAACACGACATGTTTGCCTGTTTGAACGGAAGTCAATGATGCAGCAATAGGGCAAAGAAAAGACAAATGTACCGTTTAAATGTGGACACTGGCGCAGTGTGATAAAGAACTGCGAGTTGTTGGTATTTGGGCCCTTGTTTGCCATACATAAAAGAGCCTCTGCGTCCAATGGTCGCTCTAGGTCCTCGTCTGCAAAGGAACCGCCGTAGATGGACTCGCCACCGGTGCCGTTGAACTTAGTAAAATCTGCGTGTTGTCAATGCTCGCTGAATACGTGTGAATGAGTAGTAGTCGTACCTCCCCCTTGGATCATGAAATCCTGTATCGATCGGTGAACGGTACTGTTCTTGTAGTATAGAGGGTGCTGGCTTGACGGCGAAATCCCTCGTTCGCCTGTACACAGCGCACGAAAACTACAAGGATTCATGGCCTGAGCAAAATATACGACTGGCCAACCTACTTTTCCGCAGTTTTGGGCGCCGTGTCATCAAAAAGTTCAAATATCACTCTTTAATGACTTGAGAATAGAATATATGGTTAAAAAAACGAGAAAGCTGACCTTCCAAGTGGCTGACTGTCGACAGTGAAGTCAAAAAAGGTCCTTGGATGGACCATGATGATGAACGTCGGCTACTAAGTTATTATTGTACTGTCACGATCAGGCATGCACCCGCGTCAAAGGTGTTGGCTCTCACGGGCAGACAGCTATCCTGTTTCCCCACTCTCCCTCCATCAATCGCCATGAAGCAGTTCAACATTGTCGTCCTTGGAGGTCTGTCCCCGTCCCACCACAGGTGGCCTCACTGACCTTGTATCATGCTCAGCTGGAGGTGTCGGCAAGTCAGCACTCACAGGTAAATCCGTCCTCAACTTCCAAGAAGCTTCGAAGCTAACACTCAGCGCAGTCCGTTTTATCAAGGACGTCTTTGTGGAGAATTATGACCCCACAATAGAAGGTATAGTTGTTTCTACGTAGATCCTATTTTAGCTTACCGACAAATGGCAGAGGAGTACCGGAGAACGATTACCGTCGACGGGCAACTATCATCGGTATATCTCATTCCTTGACTAGGATCCCCAGCATTCGACGTCTGACACGTTTGACCGGCAGCTCGAAGTTCTGGATACCGCAGGAGCCGAACAATTTACGTCGCTCAACGAAGTGTATATTAAGGTACGTTCTAATCCCTCACGCTACGAGCCACTTCTCATCTGCAGTTACAGTCGGGGCGGGGCTTTGTTCTCGTTTTCAGGCTAGTGCGTCAGCTCATGCATGACACGGATATCTCATGTTACTTTTTAGTCTAACGAATGAGACCAGTCTACGAGAAGTCGACAATCTGCGGAAGCAAATATACCGGATTAAAGGCGAAGATCGAGTCAATTCCTTCCAACGATTTGTCACCTTCTACTGATGATACTTCCAGGACGTACCAATTGTCGTCGTAGGTACCAAGCTTGATCTCGTCAGCGAGCGGGAGGTCCAGCGCACAACAATATCCACCCTCGCAAGCCGTTGGGCACTCCCATTCTACGAGACCTCTGCCAAGAAGAATTGGTACATAACGGACGTCTTTGAGGACCTTGTAAAGCAGATGCGCCAGAAATACCCCCAAGAGATCACGAGGCCGAGGAAGAAACCACATTGTATTATCATGTAGCCCCAGGTGACCCTTTTTACATTCTATGTGAGCCATGTAATACTCCTTCCGTGACCCTGACTCATCTCCACCCTCGTCGGCGCCCGATCACTGAAGGCTTTCCCCATTTCACGCCAATTTACGCTCATGAACACTGCCCATTTCTACTCATTTACCCAGCATCCATCTACAGATACCCTTTCTATTTAGGCCTATTGTAATTTCTTAGATGCAGGCTTTCGTATACTTATGTCAATGATATATTGCGGGTCCGGACTGATCGAGCGAGTGGCAGTGCAATGTTTGTGCATGCTATGCAGCGCGGCAAGCCTTTGTTTGGTAAATTTTCTACTCCGCCAACTTGGTTTCTTGCACTCACCACGCCCTCACCTCTCTACATATATACATAAAATAAAATGGTCGGTTCTTTCAGATCATTCAGACTAATACTCATTGTGTGCTCCAGAGTTACGGCGGATACGGTGGTGGTGGATACGGTAGTGGAAATGGATATGGAGGATGGGGGGACAACGACAAGATGTCAAACCTGGGCGGAACTCTTCGTCAGGTTGACTGGGCGCATACAAAGCTCGAGCGTTTCGAAAAGAATTTTTACGTTGAAGACAAACGGGTTTCCAGCCGTTCGCAGTCTGAAATCGACGAGTTCAGGCGCAGCAAAGAAATCCGGGTACGTTGCCTGCTGTTTAGATACTCTTTAACCTCTGTCTAACACATATATAGGTTCAGGGACGAGGTGTCCCAAGACCTGTGATGTCTTTCGACGAATGCGGCTTCCCTGAATACCTCCTGTCAACCATCCGCGCTCAAGGCTTCGAGTCACCCACCCCCATTCAGTGCCAAGCATGGCCCATGGCCCTCAGCGGTCGTGATGTTGTTGCTATTGCTCAAACTGGAAGTGGAAAGACCATTTCTTTCGCCCTCCCTGCCATGCTCCATATCAATGCGTATGTCGCATGCCAGACCTCGTGACTAATCTAACTTCGGCATCTAGACAACCCCTTCTTACCCCCGGAGACGGTCCCATTGTTCTTGTTCTCGCTCCCACTCGCGAACTTGCTGTGCAAATTCAACAAGAGTGCTCAAAATTCGGGTCAGTTTGGTCTCTTCTTTGTCCATTCTTCAATCTCAATCTGATCCCGCCAGCTCCAACTCCCGCATACGAAATACTGCCATTTACGGAGGTGCCCCTAAAGGCCCGCAAATTCGTGACCTGCAGCGTGGTGTCGAAATCGTCATCGCCACACCTGGGCGCCTCATCGACATGCTGGAAACTCAAAAGACCAACCTCCGCCGTGTTACTTACCTTGTTATGGACGAAGCTGATCGCATGCTGGACATGGGTTTCGAGCCGCAGATTCGTAAAATCGTCGGCCAGATTCGCCCGGATCGTCAGACGCTCATGTTTAGTGCCACTTGGCCCAAAGACGTCCAGAAACTTGCTAATGTATGTCATTCCCCTTCGTCTCCGATTATGTTGAGGTATTCACACGCTGTTAGGACTTTTTGACCGACACAATACAAGTCAACATCGGATCCATGGACCTACAAGCCAACCATAACATTCAACAGATAGTCGAAATTTGCAGTGACTTTGAGAAGCGGGCGAAACTCATCAAACATCTTGATCAAATCAGCGCTGAGAATGCGAAAGTTCTCATCTTTGTCGCGACAAAGAGAGTAGCAGACGACCTCACAAAGTACCTGCGTCAAGACGGCTGGCCTGCACTTGCTATTCACGGCGACAAGGAACAGTAAGTCCTTGTTCATCAATAATCAACTCTGATTGGAATCATGACATTAGGCGCGAGCGTGATTGGGTACTGGGCGAGTTCAAGGCCGGTCGCTCTCCTATTCTCATTGCCACGGACGTCGCGTCTCGTGGTCTCGGTACGTTCTCTCTTTTCTCTCTTGACAAGCGCTCCGTCACCGTGCATGCCCGTGCCCCGTTTCGCCTATTACGTTTGATTTTTTTCTATTCTAGCGAACTTTGCTCCCTAGTGGGGTTCAGCTTCGCCTTGGTTGGCTCGTGTTCGCGCTTGTGCGGTATCCTAACGGTAACTTTCATTATTATATCGTTTGGGGACCAAACGCCAGCTGCACATTGCCCGCCCGTCGTGATTATGACAATGCAAGGAACGCAGGAGCGTCACTCCGGAGAAATGAAAGCACACGTAGATGATGAGCACGCGCGGCAAGCTCGAGGGTAGGTGGCTAACTGGCTGTTCTCTCGCCGGTCTGTTTGCCTCTCGATCTCAAGCATACCTCATGCGCGCGCGTCGGATGTCTATTGCCTTGTCTTCCTCCTGGATACGCTGTGCTCTCGCCTCCTCTCGAGGTGGAGGCATCCCTTGTGATATTGTGATGTAACGTGACGGTTTTGTTATCTTCTTCCTTTCCATCCCCATCGGGTTGGCTCGAAGCGCTTGTTGTTAAATCTTGTTGTGAATGTGTATTGACTGTTTGATCGCCTGTCTCTTTTTTCATGTCGTTTTTCCGTCCTGTGTCATGCATGCGCCTTTCAAATCTCTGTGTGTGACATCGCTTCGAATTGCATGTTTTTTCTGTTGGCTGTCGCTCCTTCCTCAGATGTGAAGGATGTAGGATATGTTATCGTATGTCTTCCCTTGGCCCTCTTCTACATTCTTTCTGAATTAATTAAAATAGAATTATGACTTCCCTAACAACTGCGAAGACTACATTCATCGCATCGGCCGTACAGGAGTAAGTTTTTCCTTTCGTGATATTTTCCCTCAATGCTCATCAAGTTTTACAAAAGCGTGCCGGCAGCAAGGGTACTTCATATACGTATTTCACCACTGACAACGCCAAAAGCGCTCGTGAACTCGTGGCTATCCTCCGTGAAGCCAAAGCCGTTGTTCCTCCCCAGCTTGAGGAAATGGTGATGTACGGTGGTGGCGGTGGTGGTGGACGTGGTAAGTTTCAATTCTTGTTCGACGTATTCTCGTTGTAAGGCAAATGTCACAGGTCGCTATGGTGGTGGACGCGGACGCAACGGTGGTGGTGGTGGTGGTGGACGATGGGGTGGAGGTGGTGGTGGTGGCTATGGCCACCAGGACTCAGGTTACGGCGGTCGTCACGGCGGTGGTGGAGGAGACCGGTGGTAAATCGACTCCTCTCCGCCCCTTTTGATCTATACTGCTCCTTCGCGCCACCCGACCTTCATTGCCTGTCTTCATCGACACACATCGCTCACCATCTTCGGTTACCATGTATCGTTTTACATCACCCCCCAGCCTCGCAAGGGACTGCTTTGACATAGATTTGTAGACGTGTAGACACGAGACCGACCGATATCATCCTCCCTAGCTCGGGACTCACGGCCCTTTTTTTGCCCCACCGTCTCTTCTCGTTTTCATACATATGCTCTGTTGAGCTTGTTAATTCTGATATCATATTCTCTGTTCTACTCGTTTCTACTAGTTCTACTAGTAATACGATCGTTTATTCTGCTTGTGTCGTAAGATTGAATTGATTAACTCTTTTCATTGCCAGGATGTCTTCTCAATGGTCTTTGGGAGATTTCACATGGCACTTTCTCACAAACGCTTTAGTATGAGACTATTGAACAGCCTGTTCTCTCATGCGATATTTACTGGAACAACTTCTTTTTAACCATCATGTCGCTGGCTAAAGAGACTCAAGTCATCGCGGGGCTCAAAGTCAACGTCTATTCCGCCTCATCGGCAATCATCACAGAGCGCAAGGAAGTTGTCGTACTTTTCTTACTCCATGGGAGGTACGACTCAGCTGAAGGGGTCGATCCAATCGCGCGATCTTTGATCGAACGTACTCAGGACATAGGCAAGGCTCGCAGCCTCCTCGTTGTCACCTTCGTGAGCCTCCCGCTCTATTTAATGTGAGGAGGGCTTTATATCGTGAACTTACTCTTCCATAGGACCAAAGGAATCATGGTGAACGACTCGTTGAACGCAAATGTAATGATGCTTGGTCAAAAGACAAGACATCCTCGAAACATAATGAGCGCCATGCGTCAGTCCTTCATTGCCTTTTCCTTTCTTCTTCTCTAACATGCATTTCTCAGCGTCGACATGTATGCCATACAAAGTACGTCATTCACCTTCCAATGCCTACAAAAGTGATTTTCAGATTCTAATCCCTTCAGCTGGTACTGCGAGGGACGTTTCCCTCTTGATTGATTTCCTCCCGTCTATCCTGTATCCAGACAATGGGTCTCATCCCATCGTGGAATGGGCCGTCGCAGGCATTAGTCTCGGTGGGCACGCAACCTGGATAAGTCTTGCTACAGGTACAGCGTCCGAGTTCGTAAAAGTATCAAACCCCTCAATATATTACAGATGATCGTGTCACTACCGGTATTCCAATTATTGGATGCCCCGATTACAGCAAACTCATTGCTTACCGCGCGAAGCAAAATGACATGGAGCTAACGGGGAGGTACTATCCCAAAAACCTGAAAGACCTTGTAGCGAAAATGGATCCAGCTTCCTTAGCCCAAGGCGTGGCAAACCCTTTCCTCGGAAAGAAGGTATTAGTCCTGTCAGGTGCCGATGATACCCTCGTCCCATGGAAGGCAAGCGAGGGATTCGTGACCCAAAGGCTGAGTGTTGGAGCAACCGGTTTGAAGAAAGTGATTGTGTACGAGGGTGTTGGTCATGAATGCACAGACAGAATGGTTCAGGAGATGGCTGCATTTGTGGCTGATAATTGCCTGTGCTACAAATCTCACAAGTTATAGACAAAAGACATATAACAAAGACCAGAAGCTTATGATGAAACGTGTTTTCACGAGAGTTGCTTGACACGGCGACTTGATAAGAGAAAGGTCTATTCGTTGAGAGGCCTTTATACGTCTCTACGTTCAGAAGATGGTCGCAATATCTGGTGGAAATGATTTTGACGGAGTTGTTGTAATAGAAAGTGACTCTATTCAAAACACCATTGGTCTGTATAAGAGAGTCCGCTTCATCATAGACATTATACCATAAACAAATGATGGAAATGAACTCGCCGGTCCACAGAATCTTCAATACTAGTAAAGTACTTAGGCAATACAAACAGGCTCACACCGCTTATCTCACCTCACAAACAACCCATGGCTCGACAAGGTTACAAGCCAGAGTCTTCAAAATCTGTACAAAATGAAACAATGACTGCATAATGGCATGACGTAATGGTAGTCACACTTTTCATCCTCAAGCCATACTTATGGCATGGGATTACTTATACTCGAGTTTCAGGCTGCCGAAAAAAACATACATATAAATCCTCTGATGAGAAGTGACGTCTCTCGAATTTATAGCAGCATTCGAATTGTCGGAGGACGGACGTTGTCAGAAAACTTGAGTTAGAACATTGGTCCTTACTAACCACAGTTGGTTGATGGTTTGAATATTCTCAATTGTCAAGTTGGTCCACGAGCACGTTTTATGCCGATCTGCGATTATACACGAGTCGACCATGACAGGTTCTCGCTTGACCCATAGTGTTGAAAGATGATAGAAAAGCCATGAACTCAAATCATGCACACATGCAACGCCGCGCAAGTTAGGTCACTTCATAGCCTATCTGTAGTGAGGACAACGTTCATATTTCTAACTACTCTGCGTCGTCAACAAAATAGTATTCCTTTTCATCATCACTGTATATGATCTTTTCGCCACATCTTGCCTGATAGGCCTCAAAAGATGTGTCACCTACTTCTGGGGCCTTTCCGGTATGATATGAAGACCAATTAGCACAGAGAAGTTTCCACACATTCACCGCATGTTCCCACCGTTCCTCGACTGTGGCATCCCTACTAAAAGTTGCCCTTCGTTTGTGTTGAAAGATGCTGTCAAGAGATTCCACTCGACGATACCTTACATCATATCCATACCAGTGGAAACAGACTTTCAAGTGTCAGCTAGCTGTGCAACGACAACTGAGAAACCAGACTTACGAGGTGCCACGTGGCGCCGCAATCTTGCGAGGGAGTCACATATTTCACTGCACCTCAAGGTATCTGGATCCACATCAAAGAGCCGGGCAGGATACTCGAATTCCTTGTCTGGGCAGTCATGGTAGCATGCTTGAGAAAAATCCACAATGAACGGTTTATCATCAAGGCATGTGATATTTCTATCAAGATCGAAATCATTGTGTCCAATGCCGCTCTTGTGCATTTCCAGCAAAAGCTTTACAGTCTGAACACTTGAAGGAAGTAAAATTTACATAACAACAGGATTAAAATTTAAGAAACTACTTACCCGAAGTCTGAAAGGCCACTACCTGTCGACCATTGCAGGTTTTCGCTTGCACCACAGTATTGATATACCACACAAGCACAATCAATAAGTGCGTCATATAATTTCCAATAGAGCTTGGTTTCATACAATCCATAGTGTTTTTAGACTCCTTTTCCATAGAGGGATTCATTTCTGCATAGATGCTCTTGATAGAATTTTGCTTCTTGATTGTAACTCTGGAATGTTTCAGAATAAGACTCTTCATCGCTACCCCAGAGTATCTTGACGACAACGTCACGAGGGGAAGGCTCATTGGGCAGCGTGATCCTTCCCATGAAATGATATTCCTCGTATTGGAAGTATCCGTCGATGCTTTCAGTCACATCAATGGTGGCAACAACGCCTGGTTGCATGAGTTTGATGGAGCTGCTTTGATGGAAAGTGACCTCATTGGAAGCTACTCCCTTCGGAAACGGTGATAGGGTGTTGGAAGAGAATTTGAGTGAGAGGGTCATTGACTGAATGAATGAATAACTGAGTTTTTACGCCAGCAAGCTTCTATATCAAGCTAAGAGGGGGTAGGGTCTAAAAGCACTCTACTGCGGTTGGTGATAATGTAATCTGTGTATGTTGTATATGTATGTAGTGGCTTGTTATATATATTTCCTTGCAGAAGCTGCTGTCAAACTTGTCCGGGTAATTCCCCAAATTTTGGCCTCAAATCCGCTATCTTTGGGCCCTCAAATCCGCAATAATGGACAGCATATGTCCAAAAAGGGAATGTCTCTTTTTTATCTCTTGGAATATCAAAGCAAGGTTGTGCAACATTCAACTTTTCGAGCTATCATCTGTGTAGCAACTCGATACATAAATTTACATCGAAAATTGTCATACACGTCAATTTAAGGAATCAGACTGCCTTGAACTCTTCAGAATCAATCTTGTGCCAAATTCTCAAAAATCTCTCCATGCCGGGCCTCAAATCCGCAAAATCGGGACTTAGATTTGGCAAAAATTCCACCTCAAATCCGCTATCTTGCAGACAAGTTTTGCCGGGAGCTTCCCGGGTCCTGTGTTTGTGGCAATAAGGTAGCGTGGTCATGTCACAGTCACTGCGGGTGCTGGAAAATGTTTCCATTGGAAAAAGTGTAAAAGAAACATGTTATGCCATAGCTTTTTCTATAGGAAAAAGGCATTTTCCATTGTCTAATGCCTTTTTCCCTTTGAAATATGTGCCCTGGAAATGGCATAACATGTTTCTTTTTCCCTTTTTGCAATGGAAACATTTTCCGGTGCCTGCAGTGAGTATGAGTGGGGTTTGTGGGTTTGTGGGTTTGTGTTTGTGTTTGTGTGTTAGTGCATAGTGTGCCTGTGTTAGGGTATGGTCAGTTAGGACTCGGGAAGCTCCCGTCAAAACTTGTCCGGGTGATTCCCAAAATTTCGGCCTCAAATCCGCTATCTTTGGGCCCTCAAATCCGCAATAACGGACAGCATATGTCCAAAAAGG
>JAGGAT010000691.1:0-20035 GCA_017657195.1 Termitomyces sp. T70a | reverse complement strand
AAGTCCGGGAGACTGAGGCGAAGAAAGAGAAAGAGACTTAGAGAAAACCGGGAGACTTGGGGAGAAAAGAGATATAGATTGGCAGACAAGTTAGACAGACAGGCTCGTACGAAACGGAGGTACGAAAAAGTAACGGCAAAGGCAATATCAAGACTACTCTAACGGGGTGCTACCTACGGGTTTAAATAGGGAGGTCCAGGACCGGGTCGGGGAGGCTTTTGGGCCGGGGGTGACGATCGGGGTCGGAGCGCGGGGCTGTGTGTCCGAGGTATTGAATGGTGCCGGAGATTATCGTGCAGGGCGTCCGGGGGTGGTCGCGCGGGAAGCCAGATGATTGGTGGGTGTTTGGGTTGGTAGGTTGGGGAGGGTCGCTCGGGGGTTTTCGGGGTGAAGGCGGGCGCCGGACTTGATGAGGGGTTGATGGGAGTTGTGCCGGGGTGCCGGGGTTGATGGGGGGTGTGCCGGGGTGCCGGTTTTGATGGAGGTGTGTCCCTTGGGTTCTCAGTGAGGGTCCTGCTGTCCCGGGGCGGTTGGGGACCGGGGTGGACGTTGTGTACTCGGAGTTTAGTGTGCAGGTCATGACACTAAGGAAACTGTGACTTCAAATTCATGAAAATTATCAGATGCCACTGATGCGCCCAAAATTTAGCTAGATGCTGTCTTAGTAAGCTGCACTTAGCCTTGTTTCGCGTTGGGCTTGCGAAGTGTGAGGGAGTCCCGGGCAGGTCCCAGTTACTCGATCCTAGAAAGTGATGTAAGGCGGCAAGGATGTTGCCGTCGATTGACGGCAGGCGGTAAGAGTTCAAGGAGTGCGGGAGATGGTGCGTAATAAGCTTACAAAGCTTCAAGTCTTTAATGTTGGCGCTAAGAGGCGGCAAGTGTTGGCGCTAACAATGGAGGTGTACTCGTATAGTACCGTTCAAGACGTGGAACAAAGGTTGCATGGAGAACCTTTGTCGGAGATGGAGAAAGGCAGAGTCGCTGATTGCTTAGCACCTCAAGCAAGTTCTTAGAGATCTGGACTTTGGCATGAAGGTGCTGGGTGCAATTCGATGATTCTCTACTGACAAATGGTAAGGTATTTATAGTAAGTAATGGCAGCAACTTAGTGAAGGGTCAGCAACAACTCTAATAGTCGCCGCTAATGAAATGTAAGTGAAAGGTCCAATAATAAGACTATAAAGAAGGTAAATGATATCCAGGGAGCGTCATGCGGGCAATTAGCTTGGGCGTGCTGCCACATAACATGCAGGGTGTCAATCAAAGTCTTGGCAAGGGTGGGTGCTAAATTGTAATGTGGTGTGAGGTGGTGTTGACTGAAAGTGCCAGCTGTTGATCATCTGTTATCATTGAGTCAAATATGGACATATTCCGACTCGAAGAGGAAGACCGAGCCGGCAGAGATCTGCCAATGCCGGTGGGGGGTGCTGGCGGAGTGTGGAACCTGTATGCAGGAGTGATGGCATGGTTTTCATTAATCATCCCGGTGGGGGCAGCACGTGCAGGTAGGGGTAGTGATGTGTCACGTGACCAGGATGCGTCGAGTTTGGAGGTAGTGGGATGCTCCTCGTGGAGAGGAGAGCCTGCGAGCTGGTGATGTCCACGACTTCCTGGGGAGCAGGCGGCAAGGCTAACTGTCACGTGAGTAGTTTTACCGTTGCCTGTAGGTGTTGTAGCTGGCTGCGAGGATGCGTCGGTGCTGCGACGGGGACTTGCTCGTAGGGGGGCTGCTGGGGTCTTGCCGCCTTGGGTCAGTACTGGTGCATTAAAGGCTTAAAATGCGTTGGGCCAAACCGGGGGCTCATCACCACTACCAAATGAAAATTAAATCTATAATTGCTTAGATAAAGTAAAACACATTTTGGAAATTAAAAATATAAGTAACAAAAACTTCAAATAAATGAACTTGTATACTTTTGCTAATGTTAGTGAGCCTGTTGAGTAGAGTCTTGATATCTTCACTTTTTTAACTATATTCTTCAATGAAAATCAATTTACAAGCCTACTCAACATGCTCTTGCCTTTGCTATTTTCTAATTTAGTTTGTTCCTGCCTTTGATCAAGCTTTCAACCAAGGTTAAAGGATCTTATATATCTCAATCCAACATCATAGGCATGGATACTGAGAAAAATACTAGATACAAATAATGAAAGTTCTACAGACTACAAAAAAGTATTTAAGTAGAGAAATATAGCACTCACATTTTAGGATAATCTATTAAAAAGGCTACAAACTAAAAAAACTTGCATTGGAGAACAGCATCATATCACACTAAAAGTGCATAAATATAAGTTTGAATCTAAGGTGTATAGCTATGCAGCTATTATTATTTCTTGTTGAACAAATCTGAGAATTGATAGACCTTCTTATACTTTTGAATGAAGATATCTGTAATAAAAGTCTCTGATATAATGTATTTAGAACAAGAATCAGGAGATGAAGACCAAAATCACATGTAGAGATATATAACAATGGTTGCTCATAATCTTGAGTGATATGAGTTTCCAGCCATCAGCTAACTTAAATAATGAATCAAGTTGTGGTAATAATATAGATAAAATTGTCAAGGCACCTGCTCTTCTATTTTAAATTAAAGCTCTGAAAATCTTCCTTCTTCTATTTATTTTAAAAGATGTAGTTAAATAATATAAAGAGAGTCATATGACCATGCTTGGATATATTTAAGAGTGGTCAAAATTAGTTAGACCACATTTTGATCTTCAACTACTATTATAAAAGCTACTTCTTCTACACAATACTATACTGTTGCTTCTCTCCTTGCTCAAGAGTATTCTCTGTGTAAGATTGAGGCTAAACTTGGCCTAGAAAAGTCTACTATTGGGAGGATTGGTAGAAAGTTGGAGATGGACAGAGAAAACCATCTTGAAGCCTATTCTGCTAAGCTTACTCTATATGATAAATAGGCTATTGTTTGGCAAATCTCAATTGGAAGACTTGATGTAACTGTCCAGACTACTTATTTTATCAACAACTATTCAGAATATGCTAAAAGAGGGATATTGGTTTGCTACAAAAAAAAGTTCCTATGCTCAAAGCTAAACATTGGCAACTATGACTTAAATAGACTGAAAAGTATTAGAACTAGACTGTAGAGGACTGGAAAAGAATGTTGGACAGATGAAACAAGAATTAACAGGATTGAGTCAGATAATAAGCAGTATGTGTGAAAGCTACAAGAAAAAAGCTATTTTAGACCAAATGACTATACCTACTGTGAAGCATGGTATAGAGCTGTTTGGGTTGAAATGCAGTAGAAAAGCTATTAGAGGTCAGGAATCATGAATGCAGAGCATTACTATAATATTTTGGATGATGGAGCAAAAAGGGCTTTGAGAAGTTGGAGATGGAAAAGAGTGCCTGCTACTGTCAGAAGACCAGTTTCCAAAAACTATGTCCAGTCCAATTTCAAGCTTAGTCTGATGACACACCCACTCTTAGCACATCCAAATGACTAGTTGGTCTGTCCTATCTCTTTCTGTCTTTTAATAGTCAGCCTCAATAAGTCATATGCATGGACCTTACTTAGCATCAATTATACTACATTACATACCAGGGCCCAATTAGTAAACAGTATTAGTAATAGTGCAGCCATCAATGTAGTATATAAAGGCAGCCTGGAGATATTCTATTCTCAAGCTGAACAATAACAGTATTCTCCTGGTATTTACTAACCTAACTGTAAGCTCTCTAGCAACATCCAACTGTTTAATTAGCCTTGCCAGTCCCTCACCTAACTCTTACCTGCCTCTATGCTCACTTATTTCCCACTTGTTGCTAATGCTCACTAACTCTATAGAAAGAGTTCTGCAGACATTAAGTGTTCTGAAGCATGCTTAGAAGGATTCAAGCAGTTATCAAAGCAAATGGAGAACATACAAAGTGTTAGGTTCTGCTAACCTGAGAACCTTTTCCAATAAAGCAATGCCCTTATAAGGCAAACTTGAGTGCTGAACTACATGTACTCAGAATGTCAAATACTTTGAGTTAGGGAGGTCCAAAACAGACCTGGAATGGGCCAATCTGGGCCAAAGGTGACATGGGATGTTCCACCAAGAGTGGGCCCTCCAAAGATCACTGTAACGTTTTGCCTAAAATGGAACACGTCGGAATTGCACTCGACGAACCAGTTGGACTACCTGTCCCATTAGAACAAACATCGTTACTATACTGTGACCCGTTACTCAGAGTGGACAAGGCTCTGGAACTGCCAGTCATTTCCATAGCGGGAAACCCAACCGCTACATACCCCCCTCGTGTTCGAGGCCTGGGGTATCAGTGTGCATCAACTGGCTACACCGGGAATCGAACACAAATCTCAGTGTTCCACCATATGTAACGTTTTGCCTAAAATGGAACACGTCGGAATTGCACTCGACGAACCAGTTGGACTACCTGTCCCATTAGAACAAACATTGTTACTATACTGTGACCCGTTACTCAGAGTGGACAAGGCTCTGGAACTGCCAGTCATTTCCATAGCGGGAAACCCAACCGCTACAATCACCTTTGGCAGTAGCAATGCAGCCAACAAGCTGAGTGGTAGATCACTATGATGTTATAACTGTAGCTGTACTGGCCACTATACCAAGGACTGTAAGGTGCCAAAGGGGCACATATGGGCTGCCCACACAGCAGCAGCGGAAAGTGATGGTGAGAGTGATGTTGGGGAGGATCCAGAAGAACTTGTTGAGGACAAGAAGGTACCTCAGGAAGTTGAGGAGCAGTCTGTGATGGATGATTTAGAAAGCATCCAGATTGATGGAGATGAGCACATTGCTGTAAATGTGTATTATAATGATTACTATACTTGTGATGATGAGGAAGAGCATCTGTTTGCTCTGACTAAGCACCAGGAGGATAAACATGTTTGAATGTGACATGTGACTTTGCAGGAAGCAGCTGATAAGCTGCAAAGACCACAGTATACTCCTTAGGAGAAGAAGTGCCTGGTCCCATATGTGGATGTTAATGGTTATCCTGTGTAGATGTTGTGGGACTCTGGAAGTACTACTATGGGCATTATGCCCCAGTTTGCACATGTGAATGCTATATGCATTCATGAATTGACAGAGCCATTAATGCTCTAGCTGGGGACTGTGAGGAGTCACACCATTGTACAGTTCAGCATAGACAGAGAGAACTCTGAGCAAGTCTAAGGATTTCTCTACCTTGGCATGGCACACCAACATGGGGGCAGGGGCATGAGAAGTACTGTACAGTGTGACCCCAAAGTAGGTCCAGAGAAGTCTGGGGAGTCCAAAAATGGAAGTCCCCTGACAGCAGGAGGTGTGTATGTGTATGGGCTGTGAAAAAATATATCTCTCAGGGTTCTCTGGTTTTTAAATGTACTCTGACATTCAGTGTTATCATAAATGTAACTTAGTGCACAGTAAGAGAAGAAGCCCCTTGTGGACAATCCTTAGTACAACAGCATAGCACCACATGAAAGTTCATATAAGAACACAGAATTGACCACAAACATGGCTTTGCATGGCAGGGTAAGAGTAATGGTATGAAGGGTATAGAAGTCAGCTAGCCTATCCTTAGTATATGGTGAAACAAAATAGGAAATGTTACTAAATTTATCAACCGAATTTGGTACATCTGACAAAGTTCTACCTCTACAATTTTGAGCCATTATCTTAGATGTGAAAGAAAAAATACCTAGCGTCACAATATGATGTCCCCTAGGCCAACGTAAATACTCATGTCAGAGTGTGAGCGTTGACTTGGTCATGACACTGACTTGACGTTCCTTGCCGGTGATTATCTTACTAAATTTTTCTCGGCGACCGTGTGTATCAGAAAAGTCCCGGTTATCCCAGCGGCATCAGACTGAAGAAGCTGTGCTCACGTTATAAACCTTATAATAAGTCCTGATCAGAACCTTATTACGACATGTCGGCTGTCTATGAAGAAATCCGTAAGTGATACCGCTTTCATGTCGGCTCCCTACTTTGACTAATATTCCGACAGATACTCCATGCGTTGGACAAGACATGAATATTTCCCATCTCTTCTCTCTAGGAATTCTATTGGCCATTAGAGTTAATACGCGTGGTCAGTAGACAAGTATTGTTATGGCACAGTATGCCCCACGATGTCATGTTGAAAATGGAAGAACACACGATCCTTCATTTAAAAGGAGGCCATTTGGGTGCAGACTGGAGACAAGAAACCATCCCAGAAGATGTCCATTGACGTTTCAAAAACTGTCTTCACTCTTCCTGATATTCTTGCAAACTGGCCGTGGAAGCGTAATGTCCATCCATGCTCAAATCTCGAGGCCAAAACCAGATCATCGGCCTGGATTCAGAGTTTTATTGCGACCACACCACGTTTGAAAGAAGAATATGAACGTGGCAATTTTAGTGCGTACATCCCAGATACTACCTTGATCGCGGTTGCTTAACTTCATTAGATTTGCTATCCTCCCTTGCATATCCCTTGGAGAATGAAGGTATGCATATTTCGAGCCTCTCCTACATTGGAAACATGAACTTGACCACACACAGATGTTTTCCGTGTGGGATGTGATCTCATGAATTGGTTCTTCCTCTTTGATGAGTGTACTGACATTGCAACGACGCAAGAAGCTCAGGAATTCGCCACTATAGCTATGGATGCTATGCGGAATCCTGATCAGGCAAGGCCAGTAGACGAGCATATAATTGGAGAGGCTACTCGACAGTACGTCCTGACACATCAGATAGACACGAAACTTTAGTGTTGTGTTCACTGGTTTAGATTCTGGAAATTGTCGTCGCAATATGCGTCTTTGGGTGCACGCCGTCGTTTTATTAATGCAATGGATACATACACTGTCTCGGCTGTTCACCAAGCTCGAGATCGAGCTGGAAATTACATCAGGAGCATTGACGAGTACCTTTTTCTTCGCCGTGATACGGTTGGAGTAAAGCCATCACTTGTGGTTTTGGAATTTGGGCTCAGTCTTCCGGATGAAGTCTTTGAAGATCCTGTTATTCAGAGACTCGCCGATGTCGTCGTCGATATGATCATTCTCAGCAATGTAAGCTTTTGATTTTCCAACTATGTTTATACCTCCCATGTTGATCACTATCGATTAGGATATATGCTCTTATAATGTGGAGCAAGCCCGTGGCGATGATCATAACCTTGTAACAATCTTGATGCATCACGAGAACCTTGATTTGGATGGAGCGATGAAGTGGATTGGAGACTATGCCTCCAGGCGTGTGCAGAACTTCTTGGACGACCTAGATTATGTCCCATATCTTGGAGAAGAATTCCAAAATGATGTGAAACGCTACGTGGACGGCCTGGGTAACTGGGTCAGGGCAAATGATTGTTGGAGCTTTGAAAGCCACAGGTACTTCGCTACAGGTGGGAAGGAAATCCAGCGGAATAGAAAAGTTGTTTTGCTTCCTCGGTTAGTGTCGTACTTTTAAGAGCAAAAAACGTCTTCTGATCCCTATTCATTACTCGACAGCAATGGTCTCTAAATTATTCCTTACTTCAATGTGTTGAGTACTGTGGTGTAAAGGTTCTTGTTGGAACCCACAATGTGATCAATGCAAGAACACTACATACTGGAAATACACCAACCCCATTGACTGGCGAATTAGGAGACTATCATGAGATGCTCCGCTGTCACTCACATATCGTACTAGCTCAACAACCGTAGCATGCTCCTACATCACCGTCGCAGTCATAGTCATAATCAACCGGCTCACCTCTATATACCTACCAGTAATAATCTGTTAGAGTCCACAGGACTCACTGTTGAGAGGGATCGAGATACGCGCATGGCAACACGTGACTTATGTCGCAAGGAGAGGGAAATTTTGAGGTGAAAAGAACTATACAGTTCAAAAGGGATAATGATCGGATTCGGAGAGCAAGCACCTCAGTCGTTTTACCATATCGACTGAGGTGCGTATGCTTATTACATATACGATACACATGAGCTAATTACTAGAGTAGTGTGATCTGTCAACAGGTACTTATATCGAATACAGTCGTTTTACCATACCGACTGAGTGTGATCTGTCAACACTCACCGTAAGTGGCCGTGACGCAAGTAACGAGTAAGCCGTGGTCCCTAGTGTACAGACCAAGGATATACACAACGACTAGGTAAATAGTCACATTGTACTCACAGGTAGGCTAACGGAGTCAAGTTATACGGACTGAGGAGTACATACTCACATTGTACTTACAGGCTAAGTGCCAGGCATAGATCTCAACATAATCACATGTCGAAAGCATGCTGATCCTTCCTTCCTCAGTTCTCTTCGACTTAATCCCCCCTACTATTCGGATATTTTGTTTACGTCCATCGCTGTTCCGCGACGCCACCCCCTTAACATAATAACCCCTCCTAAATCTCCCTATTCCCTATTCCCTATTCCCTTTCCACAGCACGCACAGCATAACGCACATAGCACACAACACACATTGTGGCGCACAAGCACAGCCCCAGTACCCAAGTAGGTCGCCCATCACCAAACGATCTAAGACAGCCCCTAACGCCACATTACTCCGGTCCGTTTGGCAAGGTCGATCCTTAGGTATAAAAGGCGGGAGGAATTGACAAATGGCTCCATCATCGGTACCTACTTACCTACCTGCCTAACTACCTATCTATCACTCGCTCGCTGCATCGCACTCTCCACATCTACAATCCTAAAATCCTAGTCACAAGCACTACCATGAAGTTCTCCATCTTCGTCACTGCGATTCTGTACCACATAGTATTCGTAACGCCTTCACTCGGCGTACCAACTCCCACTCCCACCGAACACCACACCACTCTCGACGAGGTTCGTACTCTTCTCTCTTTTTCGTTCCACATGATACTGATGTTAACCCGTTCTCAGAGAGGATATTACGATGCGTACAATTACGGATCTCGATGGAACTATCGCCCATCGTATCCGTATTACAAAGGCTACGGCGTCGGCGGGGGGAATGGCGGGAATGGTGGGAACGGAGGCAATGGAGGCAAAGGGTGGCGGAAAGATGGTTGGTGGAGTCCTTATACTTATAGCGGTGGTGGACGCGGTGGAAATGGAGGCAACGGAGGAAATGGAGGAAATGGGGGGAGTGGGGGATGGGTAAAGGATTCTTGGGGATGGAATTCGTGGGGTGGTAATGGTGGTAATGGTGGGAACGGGGGGAACGGTGGCAATGGAGGCAATGGTGGTGGAAAATATGGTGGTGGTGGAGGTAATGGCGGGAAAGGGGGCAACGGTGGCAACGGTGGGATTGGCGGTGGTAGTTGGGGAGGTTCTGGTGGGAATGGTGGAAACGGCGGAAACGGTGGAAATGGTGGCAATGGTGGTGGGGGAAAGTACGGTGGTGGTGGTGGTAATGGCGGGAATGGGGGCAACGGCGGTAATGGCGGTAATGGTGGAGGTAGTGGGGGAGGATCTGGTGGGAATGGTGGGAATGGCGGAAACGGTGGAAATGGGGGTTCCTCATGATAATAATTTGTTTATATCTCAGAATTTGTTGATATATGGAGATTAATTACATCATTATCGTTAAAGCCGATTGTATAGGTTTTAAGCAACCGTTGAAAGAAAGTGTTCTGATAAATCAAGGTTAAATATATCATTATCATTAATAATGAATATAGGGGTTTCAAGCAAACGTTACATAAAATAAAAAATCCTCACGTTTTACGTATAATTTGCGACCAAAACAAAGCATTTTTGACGTGGACCCAGACACGAGAAGTACGATTTAAGCCATCAGACTCCTGTTACGTCAGTGTTGCCAAGGCAGATAAATAAGCTTTTGGCGAAAAGCCCTCTGCTATCATTACAAGCCACTTAAAAAAGGTTGCTTGGCGCTCATTCAAAGTGACACCGGAAACTTCTGACGTTTTATCGCTCCTTGAGTCTCAGGCTTGGAAGACTGATGACCCGACAGAACCTCTGAAGATGCCTTTGTGGGTATGCATGGTAACAATTATGCCTCAGACGTTGTTACATTAAGTGTGAATAACCGTTGTGTGTACACCTATGTTTTATATAGTAAAAGAAGAGTTTACGCAAAGGAAAACAAATATATGCGATGGTGGCGTATCATACCAATGGTACTTATTCGAACGAAATAGAAAGAATGTGGAAAGAAGTGAGTCCTACTTCAAGATTTTGTCTTCTCTGTCGTCTCTGTTAAAGTCATCGAGGCACTCAGAGGCATACCGGGAACACACCAACCAATGAGGAGATTATCGTGCAATCATCGGATTTCGTTCACGCGTCGTACAAGTACGACAGCCGTGGCATACTCAACTCGCTCTATATAACGTACCTTACGCCGGCAATAATAATAATAATCACATCTCGGAACCACGCTAATCCTTTCTTTCCGCAGTCCTCTCTTGCTTGCTTAACCGCTCTCTTTTTTTGGTCTATCACTGGTTCACTACGCCACGCTCCTAACGTACACATACAGACATAAATATAATAACCCCTCCTAATTCGTGTGTACCAGTGAGCGTGTAATCCTATTCCTTATTCCTGATTCCCTATCCACTATTCCTGATTCCCTATTCACCAACACAAGACACAAGACACAAGACACAAAAAAACAAAACAAAACACAGTGGCGCACACGCACAGCCCCAACCCAAGTGGGGTCGTCGATCACCGCACGAACGATCTAAGACTCTATGCCCCTAACGCCACACTACCCCGTTCGTTGGGCGAGGTATAAAACGCGGACGGATGTGAGGAGGAACTCTATCTCGAAACAGAGCGTTCTCTACCTGCTTATTTACCGACAACCACTCGTCGCATCGCATCGCATCGCACTCACCAAATCCAAACCCACCACCCACGAGCATAATCACAATCACAAGCACAATCAGAACCATGAAATCCTCTATCTTCGCTATCACTGCGGTCCTATACCACACAGTATTCATAACGCCTTCACTCGGCGTACCAACTCCCTCTACCACAGAACACCACACCACTCTCAACGAGGTTCGTACTCTTCCCTCTTTTTCGTTCCAATTCTCACATGATACTGATACTAATGTTTGATCTGTTCTCAGAGAGGATATTACGATACGTACAATTACGGGTCTCGATGGAACTATCGCCCGTCGTATCCGTATTCGTATTACAAAGGCTCTGGCTATGGCGGTGGTGGGGGGAACGGTGGGAATGGAGGCAACGGAGGCAATGGCGGGAACGGAGGGTGGCGTAAAGATGGTTGGTGGAGTCCCTATCCTTATACTTATAGCGGTGGTGGACGTGGTGGGAATGGAGGTAACGGAGGTAATGGAGGTAATGGGGGGAGTGGGGGATGGGTGAAGGATTCGTGGGGTGGTAATTTGTGGGGTGGTAATGGTGGTAATGGTGGCAACGGGGGGAACGGGGGGAATGGTGGGAATGGTGGTGGAAAGTATGGTGGTGGAGGTGGAAATGGGGGAAATGGCGGGAATGGCGGGAATGGTGGAAATGGGGGAGGTAGTGGAGGTGGGTCTGGTGGGAACGGCGGCAATGGTGGGAATGGTGGGAATGGGGGATTCTCATGATGATTTTTCTTCATGTATACATTATCATTAATACTAAAAATCAAACTTTAATTATGAAGCAATCTTGACACTGTGGGTCCAGGCACGATTTAAGCGCCAGACAGGAGTGGTCCTGCGGTGTTACTGGTAGCTTTGCACATTTAACTTTTAATTACAGACAGTGTGGCCTAGACACGAGAAGCCCAATAATAAGCGCCAGAGAGGTCCTTTTTTCTCGGTGTTGCCAAGGCGGATAAACGTCGGTGCGAACAAGGCCGGGCCTGTGGCGAAAAGCACGCGCTTACCTAATATAAAGCAGTGCATGGTCAGTGCGGAGGGGGAGGTCGTCAACGGTCGTCAACACGCCATGTCCCAGCCTCTCCCCTGCCAATAACCCAGTCCCCGAGGGTGCGCCCGCAGCCATGGTACGTCGTCGTCGCTGTCGCAGCCGGTGTTGCGGCTGGTGCTGACGGAGAGCAGGTCCTCGTGAACGGGAACAAATATGCATGGTACGTTTTGTCCCGTCCCCCCGCCCCGTCCGGACACATCCTGACCCCCCCTCTCCTCGTGCAGCGAGACCTGCATCAAAGGTCATCGATCGTCAAACTGCCGCCATACGGAGCGGCCGCTGTTTGAAATCAAGAAAAAGGGACGCCCGGTGACGCAGTGCGAGCACTGCAGGGAGCTGCGCAAGACGAAGCAGGTGCACGTCAAATGCATCTGCGAGGCGCGGGAGGACCAAGTTCCTGCGCCACAGACAGGCACAAAGAAAGGTGCGTCAGAGTGAGGCTGTGTGTGCAGCAGCTGCTGAGCGCAGACAGGCCACACGAAGATCCCCGACTGCGCCACCTTCCCGAACGGGCTGCCTGCGCACGCCGTGCCCGAGCCGTCGTCCGAGTCTGACCCCTGCCAGTGCAAGTCGACTGCCGCGTGCCACTGCTGTGTCCCCCGCAAGCCGGCTCCCCGTGTCCGCAGGAAGGATCCCGCGCCCGCGCCCGGCGTCCCCGCCCCGAGTCCCGCCCCGTCCATGCGCACCCCGTCCCACATCCTCGCCCGCCTCGCCGAACTCCGCCCTGTCCTCCCCCGGCCCTCCCACCGCACCACCGGCAACTGCCGCGCCGCCCCCGCCCACGATCCCTCGTCAGACCGGCACCCCGCCCCGCGCCGCGCCCACGACTTTGTCTACTTTAGTCCCTACGGCCGCGCCTACGACGACCACCAGCACCAGCATCTCCTCCAACAACAGCACCTCCCCGTCCCGTCTGCTTTCCCCACCGACGAGCAAATCTTCCGCGACCAGCTGCGCGCCCTCGAAGCCGCCAACACCAACGCCGCCTGGCTGCCCTCGGCCCCGCTCGACGGCTCACTCGTCCCTTCCTTCCCGTCCACATGTGGCTGCGGCGACGCCTGCCGCTGTCCCGGCTGCGTCGAGCACAATCCAGACATCGCCCCCGCCTCCACCGCCTTTTCCTCCTGCGTCAACCCAAGCACGTGCACCACCTGTTTAGACTGCACCATCCTCTCGCTCCCAGCATCCCTCCCCGCTGACACTGCATTATCAATATACGACTTGCAGACGTCGCTTGATGACTGGATACGCGACGTCTCTGCGCTCCCGCCTTCTGCCTCGCCTCAGCCCCCGGCGCCGGCGCCGCCCCATGCACACGCACATGTGAATACAGAGTCCGAGACAAACCATTGGGAGTACCCACCGCAACCTAATACTACTAACGCTTTTGGGTACTCGATCAAACCGTGTTGCGGCGTACTCTGTAAATGCGACCCCGAGACGTGCGAGTGTAATATTGACGACGAGCGCGGGTACGATTGTCGTCGTGAGATGCTGTTTCCGACTTTTTCGGGGGAGGGTGAGGTTGAGGTTGAGGTTGAGCACGAGCGTGAGGTTGAGCGCGAGCGTGAGGTCGAGCACGAGGAGGAGGGGTCGATTCGTGATCGTGATCGTGATCGCGATGGGAGGTGTAATGGCAACGGCAACGCTAACGGGCACGCGAACGGGCACGAGCACGAGCGCGTGTTCAAGCTGCAGATGCCAGTGCGTGGGCGGTTGGGGTACGAGCATGGAGGCGGGGGAGGGGGAACAGGAGCAAAGTTTTTAGATGCGTACCAGGACCCGCCGAGGAGCCGGTCGTCCTCGACTTCTACGTCGTCTTCGCATTCGCATTCGAATTCGAGTCGGGGTGTGCCTGCTTCGTCGATGTTTGCGGGTGCGGGTGTTGGGGTTGGGGTTAGTCTTAATGGGAGTGGCGGCGGCGGTGGAGGTGGAGGTGTGAATGGGAATGGAAAGGGAAATGGGAGTGGGAACGGGAACGGGAACGGGAACGTGAATGTGAACATGGGAGGATTGAGGCTGCATGCTGAAGCACCCTCTTGTGCTGGCCCTGGCCCTGGTCCTGGTCCTGCGAGGAGTCATGGCGGCTCTGTGTCGCCTAGGAGTTTTGAGTTTGAATATGAGTAGCGATGTGTGCTTGGGGGCGTTTTCTTTTCTTTTCTTTTCTCTTTTCTTGTTTTTTTTTTTTGCTTACTCTTTTTTTCTTGGTTTACTTTTTTGCTTACTTTTCTTGGTTTACCTTTTTGATGGGAAGTGGGGGGTAAATTGTTGGGAGACAAGTCTTCCATCCCTCTCTCCTCCCTTCCCTTCCCCTCCCTTCCCCTCCCTTCTCTTCCCGCTTTCGCTTCCTTTTCTTTTCTTGCTTTTCGCTTTTTTTTTTCTTTGCGTTTTGCGTTTTGCGTTTTGCGTTTTGCGTTTTGCGTTTCACTTTTCACTTACTCTCGTGAATGACGAAATGAATCTTTTTTTTTTTTTACTTTACGATAAATGAACGGCTTGTGGCTTGTGGCTTGTGGCTTGTGGCTTGTGGCTTGTGGCTTGTGGCTTGTGGCTTGTGGCTTTTCGCATTCATACCCTTATCCTTACCCTTGTCTACCCTTACCCTTGTCTACCCATCCCCCCCCCCCCGGTGTGGCGTCACGTACGTTATGTTGTGTTGAGTTGGTGCTGCGTTACGTAGAGCTTCTATTGATTTGTTTTTTGTGTTGTGGTTTGTGGTTTGTGGTTTTGGTGGTGGTGCCGTCGTGGTGTCGTGGTGCCGTCGTGGTGTCGTGGTGTCGTGATGTCGTGGTGTCGTGGTGCCGTCGTGGTGTCGTGGTGTCGTGCCTCGCTCAAGTGTTCCGCGCGGCGGGAGGGATACTATGACACTATGATATTCATCGCATTTGTCGTCCTTGTCCGTGTCCGTGTCATGTTCTTCGTCTCTGATACTATACATCACAAGTTACCACGAGTTACCACGAGCACCACAAGCACCACGAGCACCACAACTACCCCAGTAACCTCCCACCCCACCCAACCACTCCTCACCCCTCACCCCCCACCCACCGCCGCTTCGGAAGTCCGCACCGCACGCGCACGCACACGCACACGCACACGCACACGCACACGCACAGCCCCCGCATCATTTACATTTGGGTGAGAAGAAAAGAAGCCTCGGAGGTCCGGTCCGGTCCGCTGGAGTGTTTCCTTCCCCCCGGTCTTTCCGGGTTTCTGGGGTGTTCCAAGTTCTTGTTTCGACTCCTGTTTGTCTATTTTTGGGGTGATTTCCGTTTGCCGTATATTTCTATTTTAGTTTGTGTTTGTGTTTCTAGTTTGTGGAGTGAGGAGAAGGGGGCTGTGATTATTTAAAGATGCGCGGAGCCCGGGGTTTACACACACGATGGAGCGAACAATGCATGGACCCTAAATGGCAAAGGCGAGGGAAAAGTCTGGCGTTCGTGCGTGTGCGTGTGCGTGTGGTGTGTGAGAATGGGCTTCGGATTTAAGTGACTCGGCGGCTTTTAGTGAGTATGAGCTTCTGAGCCGTATGCCTCAGTTAGGTGGGAGTTATAATCCGTTGTACTTGGTCCTGGTGATGTTCGTTGTTGAGATTGAGAATGGTAATTGCGTATTGGAGGCCCGTTTGTGTGAAGTGCCCTCCGATAGTGGGGGGTGCTGTGAAACTGTTGGGTTTTTGAGTTTTTGGTTTCTTTTTGGGAGTCTGGGGGACGTGTTGTGTGGGTATCACCAAGGTTCGAATGATAAAGTAAAGTTTTATGGTGTGTATAAACATTCTACCATTGTATACATTCATTCGGCCCTGTAGAGTAAACCAAAGTTTTAGTCCTCAGTCACTCCAGAATAAGTGGTCGACTAAGGGTTTCTATTCACTTGTAGAGTAAAATGAAGTTTTAGTCTACAGAATGGAGTAAGGACCCAATACCAGGCTATTACTCTTGACCCCCACTGCCACCAGTCCTAGTAGATAATGAGGAAGAGTATGGGATGGAGCAAATACTGGATAGCTGCTTGTTCCATTGCAAACTCCAGTTCAAGGTGAAGTAGAAGGGCTATGGGATTGAGGACATTTCTTGGGAACCTCAGGAGAATATTCATGCTCTAGTGCTGGTCCAAGAAATTTACCATCAAAACCCTCAGGCTCCATGTGCCATTCAAGGTATTTGATTGGGATGGGAGGTGTAATGGTGTTAATGGTAATCGCAATACCAATGGCAATTCCAACGGGTGCGCGTTCAAGATGCAGATGCCAATACGTGGGCGGTTGGAGTACTTTACCACCACCCAGGCAGGGGAGTACGAGCATGTTGGAGGGGGAGGAGGCAAGTTTTTGGAGGCGTATCAGGACCTGCCGAGGAGCCGGTCATCTTCTACTTCTATGTCTTCTTCGCATTTGCATTCGCATGAGCATTTGCATGAGCATTCAAGTCGGGGGGTGCTTGCGGCTTTGTTTGCAGGTGTTGGTGCGGGGATGAGTGGAAATGTTAATGGAAATGGAAATGCAAATGGGGCTAGGAACGGGAACATTAACGTGAATATGGGAGGATTGAGGTTGCATGCTGAAGGACCGCCCACCACTGGGAATGGGAATGGGAATGGGAATGCGAGAAGTCATGGGGGGTCTGTGTCCCCTAGGAGTTTTGAGTTTGAGTATGAGTAGTGTGTGGCCTTTTGTGAGGGCTTGGGGGTTTTCTTTTTTTTTTGATTTTTGATTTTTGATTACTTTGATTTTTTGCTTGCTTGCTTACTTTCTTGGTTTATTTCTTGAAGAGGGGGGGGGGCGCATAGATTGTGTTGTGGTTGTGTTGTGACAGTGTCTATTCTATCTCTTTTCCTCCCTTTCTCTCCTCCCTTTTCGCTTCCTTTTGCTTCTCGCTTCCTTTTTTTGCTTGTTTCTTTGATACTTTGATACTTTGATACTTTGATACTTTGGTACGTTGCATTTGCGTTTATATACCTCTCGTGAATGATGAAATGAATGAATGAATGTTTTTTTTTGATTTTATGATGGATGAATGGCTTTTCTTTTTGTGATGTTTAGCATACCCTTGGCTTGTCTATGCTTTGCCTTGTCTGCGCGGCGCAAACGGCAGGGAGGGATACCTTTGTATCCGATATCATACATCCACGAGTATCACAACTCCCACAGCTCCCACAGCTCCCACAACTCCCACAACTCCCTCCACCAGTTCACCACCACCGCTCTCACCCACCCCACTCTCACCCACCCCACTCTCACTCCCCCACCGCCACCACCACCGCCAGCTCAGAGGTCCAAAGTCCGTACCCACGCACAGCCCCTGCACATTTTTACATTCTACATTTGGTTGAGAAGAAAAGAAGGCTTGGAGGTTCTGGTGTGGTGTAGCATGGCAGCCTGTGCACATTCTACAGACATCATCAATGGAAGTGTGCAACCCCCCTGGTCTTTCTGGGTTTCTGGGGGTGGTTGTCGTAAGCTTTGTTTCGACTCTTCTGTGTCTATTTTTGGGGTGTTCTGTTCTATTTTTGGTTTGGTTGGATTTTGGATTTTGGATTTTGGATTCTTTTTGTTTTGATTTGTGGAAGTGGAGGCTGTGATTATTTGGAGGAGAGTGTGGAGCCCGGGGTTACCATGCATGTGCATGCAGATGGATGGAGTAGCATGCATTGACATAGCTGAGTGAATAAAAAAGGCGAGGGAAAGTCTGGTGTTGGTGCTGGAATTGCAGTCGGAGTCGGGCCATGAGAAGATTCCTGGGCTTTGGATTTTAAGTGACTTTGGCAGCTTTTATGTAGTGAGAAATGAACTTATGAGCTGTAATTCCTCATGAGTTATGTGGGAGTTGTATTCCATTGAATGATTATTGTTGAGATTGGGAATGGTAATTATGATTGCGGATTGGAGGTCTGTTTGTGTGAAGTGCCCTCTGATTATGGGGGGTGCTAAGAAAATGTTAGGTTTTTGAGATTGATTTGTTTTTTTTTGGTTGAACTGAGATCCTACGCAACAGTAAATTGATACCTCAGTGACTGTCAAGTGAAGAGAAGCAACTTTGTTAATCGTACCTATGCAACATTAAATTGACTACATGTATGATATCAGTAACAGTTTAGTAGTTTGAGAAAAAAAGTTACTTACTACCTCAGTGACTGTGAGGGCGACCTCCGGTAGTTGCGGCTAATTACACAACTGGCAGAGGGAAATCCAAAGTATATTAGAAGCCTTTACAGTATGACAGGAATGTAACTAATCACCTGGCAGAGAGAAATCCAAAGAGAATAAGTCTAAGGATCTCCCTGCACCAGGAGGCCAAAAATACTACAGAGGTCACCTGACCATGTCCCAGGGCAGGTCAGAGGTCCTGGGGTAATCCTGGGGGGTCTGGACATGGAACAGAAAAGGAAGTCCCCTGACATCACCCCCCCCCTTAGGGTGCAGCGCCTCGACGTGCAGGGTAGAAAAGGTCTTGGAGGGCGAGGTCAGTCACAGACATGGGGTAGATGCCTTGGATGGCTCGGGGCATGTCTGGATGCATGCAATGGAAGTCCTGGATCAGGGTGGGTGCATGTATGCCATCAGCAGGTTCCTAGGAAATGTCTTCAATACTGTAGCTGTCAGGTTCCGCTGACCCGGGGGCCTTTCCTAGTAAGCAACGACCTTACGAGGCGCAAACAAGTGCTGAACTACGTAGGACGCGGTGTTGAGGGCTCCGGGGCGAGCTCCGGAGTGTGAGACGAGGGGGAGTAGAGTCCTGGGGGCAGGCTTACTCGGGGATTACTTAGCGGGGAAGTGGTCGAGTCGACGGGGAAGTTCCCGGAGACGGGACAGGGGTAGACTTAGAGGGGTGGAGCACGTGCCAGTCGATGAAGTGCATGCCGGAGAAGCAACTCAGGTAAGCACAGAAGAGATGGGAACAAGCGTGGGAAATTGAACAGAGAGTTAGGTCAAAACACAGATAGTTATTGTTAATATCGAGACTAAGGTACATGGGGGCTACCTAGGGGCCTTATATACTACTGCGGGGGAGGGCACTGTCTAGGAAGGGTTCTGGGAGGGTTCCAGGGTTGTATGGGCGGTTGGCGGTTGTATTGGGGAGATCATGCGCAGGCCCGCGAGATCAACTGAGGGTCCGGAGGGTCCTAGGATTGTATGCGTGGTGGCGGGGTGGCTGGTGGTCATATTGGGGAGATCGCTGATGAGCCCCCGGTTTAGCCCCACGCATTTTAAGCCTTTAATGCACTAATACTGACCCAAGGCGGCAAGACTCCAGCAGCCCCCTACGAGCAAGTCCCCTTCGCAGCACTGACGCACCCTTGCAGCCAACTACAACACCTACAGGCAACAGTAAAACTACTCACGTGACAGTTAGCCTTGCCGCCTGCTCCACGGGAAGTCACAGACATCACCAGCTCGCAGGCTCTCCTCCCCACGAGGAGCATCCTACTACCTCCAAACTCGACGCGTCTCGGTCATGTGACGCATCACGACCCCTACCAGCATGTGCCGCTCCCACTGGATGATTAATGAAAACCACGCCATCACCCCTGCATACAGGCTTCACACTCCGCCGGCATTCTCTGCCACCACCGGCAACTCACCGCTGGCTCGGCCTTCCTCTTCGAGTTGGAATATGTCCATATTTGACTCAATGATGACAGATGATCAACAGCTGGCACTTTCAGTCACTGTCACGACCCGCACTAAGTCCCAAACCCCGGACGCCCACCAGACCACCCCAACTGCCCCAGGACAACAGGACCCTCGCCAACCACCCAAGGGACACACCCCCATCAAACCCGGCACCCCGGCACACCCCCATCAGCCCCAGCACCCCGGCATAACTCCCATCAACCCCCCCGTCACGCCCGGCGCCCGCCTTCACCCCGAAAACCCCCGACCTACCCAACCTACCAACCCGAACACCCACCAATCATCTGGCTTCCCGCGCGACCACCCCCGAACGCCCCGCACGATCATCTCGCACGATCATCTCCGACGCCATTCAATACCTCGGATACACAGCCCCGCGCACCGACCCTGATCGTCACCCCCGGGCTAGAAACCTCCCCGAGCCGGTCCCGGACCTCCCTACTTAAACCCGTAGATAGCGTTCCATGAGAGTAGTCTTGATATTACCTTTGCCGTTACTTTGTCGTACCTCCGTTT
>JAGGAT010000690.1:0-20071 GCA_017657195.1 Termitomyces sp. T70a | reverse complement strand
CCTGCTTGTAGTCACATGTCTGGATTCCAGGTCTAGGTCACATGCTGAGGTCACATGTGCAGCTGAGTTTGAAAAGAAGGAGTAAATGATGGCAAGTTGGTCAGAAATACTCCCTCTTTTCAAACTCAGCTCAAGTTGATGCTTGAGAGAGTTTGGCCTCAGACCGAGTAAATCCCAGAGGTGTGGCATATGCTAAAGTAGGTAGAGGACTGGAGGGTTGAGAGCAAGGTTGAGAAGTGTTCAGAGAGTAGAGGACCGGGCTGAGGAGTGAAAAAGTAGCGGTGAACTAGTAGTCCCCTGACAGAGGTGAGGTACATATCTTGAGTCAGTCTACTGGAGCCTCTTGCTATTTAGTATTATGATGTGCTGACAGATTCCACATGTCCTCAAGTAAAATCAGTGAGTTATAGAAAATTCCTTACTGTTTCCTTGTTGGCTGCCTGCTCTACATTGCCATATCCACTCATCTAACATTGCTTATGCTATGCAATAGCTTATTCAGTTTATCTACTCTTATATAGCGCTGCACTGGCAAGCGGCCACCAGATTGATATGCTATTTTGAAGGTACAAGAAAATCCCTAGACTTGTTCTCTTTGGATTTCCCTCTGCCAGGTAAGTAGTAATTATGATATTGTTGGTATATACTCTAATATACTTTGGATTTCCCTCTGCCAGCTGTGTAACTGAGCCACAGCCTCCAGAGGTTGTCCTTACAAGTACCAGGGCTCTGGTGGTGGAGATTGAGGGTTGGATGAAACCTTTTCCAAGCATTTTGTCAAGGAAGTCTTTGAGGGTGCAGAGTTTGACTTCAGACATGTTGTAGATCTTGCTGAAGGGTGGGGCCAGTTGATTTAGTGATTATATGGGCAGTGCAGAGAAAGCTCCTTGGCACTTCCTTTAGAGAATATGTCAGCAAACTCATAGTACTCTGGAGGGACTACTTCTCATAGGATCTGTTCCTCAGTCTTCTTCTTTGGAGAGACTGTGTTCTTCTACAAGAGAAGGCAAGATGTGCAGCTGGAAGGCATGGGTTCCTCTCTGTATGATATGTGCAAATAAAGCAGCACTGATAATTCCTGGGTTATGAGAGGTGTCCAAAGGGCCTGTGTTGTCTTCTGGAGTGGAAATTGGAGCCTTGCAATGCTGCAATGGATGATTTGGACCTTTGTACTTGTTCCAGGGGATGTTGGGAGAAAATTTTGGAGTGCTCCAGGTAGGTGAGAGCTGTTGCTATTGGAGGTGAGGGTTGCTTCTCCTCCTCCCTGGCACCTACTTGAGGCACTATTGAGTTGGGCATCTAACCCTAAATATGGGAGGAGGGTAATCAGGAAGAAAGTGGTCATGATGACCTAGGAATGGGTCCTAAAAACAAAAATGAGCTGTCAGATGACTAGCTCAGACATTTCAGGGTTTTAATGAGTACAAGTCCTAACTATGGCACAGAGGAAGAAGGAGTAGGGTAGAAGATGGTTGTAATTGCCATTGATTGGGAGTCTCACACTCAGTGCATAAAGCATTCCTTTAGTGGTGGTGAACAAATTGGAGCTTGAGCTCTCTACATCATGGGGTTTTCATCCCTCATAACAACCACAACTTTGGCATTAGTCACAGGCCTACACTAAGCACTACACTAAAAAAGAAAAAAGAGCCTCAAAGATTTCTCCAAAGCAAGCAAGCAGTTCCAAGCCTCATCCTGAGCAGAAGCATTCAAGAGAATACCTGGAGTGGCTGGTGATGACATTCAAAAGTGGATTAGTACTGTCATGATTACAGATACTAAACCTGAATATGCATTGGGCATGCTAAGTTACAAGGAGTCTGGGCAGGTTCCTAGAAAACATGCCAAAAAGTATTTATAGTGCAGCAAGAAGAGATTGTGGATAGGTGAGTAGTAACAAGTGCGGCAAGAGTGTGCAGCAACAGAGAGGTGTGCCAACACAAATAGTCAGTATCCAAAATGGATAACTTAGGATTTTTGTAGTGAGTTTTGTGAAAAGGTTGCTTAGTATATCTAAGTAGGCAAGAACACAGCAAGAACAAGTCTTGCCAACTTATAGTTTAGGATGCACTAAAAGAGATCTGACATGTAGGGTGATCAAAGAAAACTCAATTTGATGCTACTACTGACAGAAAAAGTAAGTATTTATACTAGAAAGAGTTTGCTGTCACCATTGTGCTAAGTGGCACTAAAGGGCAGTGAACTAGTAAAAATGTAAGTAAATGCCATGAATTAAACTATTTAATGTGAAGTCCACAATCAAGCTGTCCATACCAAGTTGGCAAGTGTCACTGAGCGATGTCAAGCACCAAGGTGAAACACCAAGCTGTCTGTCACAGATAATCTTCATCATTTTATACTACCAAGTGCTGCCATCACTAAAGAACATCAGTTCATATCATTTTGATGCCATCTGTCACTTGTCAATCTATCCATCACTGGTGCTATCACTTATGGGAGAAGTTCACTGCTATGTGAAGTCATCAGATGCTGCCTAGAATGATTTAATCACCCTTGCCAAGGTGACTTTCTTTTCTGTGACCTCCATCTGTGACCCATCTAAGTGTCATACCATATGGTTGGTGCATCTAGCCCTAATGGAGGCTTATCACTGGCTGGGTCATAGAAATTGTATAAGGCAGATGGCAATCTGATGGAGGAGGGATCTGAAAAGGCAAGAGAAAATTCAAGCAGACATAGTCTAGAAACACCAATTGCTGGCCTTGCCTTGAACTCAGGAGTAGATACAGACAACAGTGCTGATCCACAAGTTTCTGCAAATTTCAGTTTCAGTAGCTTTCTTCAAATATCTTTTTATCTGCTGCTTCATCTGATATGTGAAGCTATTTAAGTGTTCCTTGCAAGCATCACAGAAACAAGAAACCTAGACATAATATGTTGAGTTCAGACCAGGAGAGCTCCTCAAGAGTGAGATAGCTAGGTGTATGCGTAGATCAGCGCAGGTGCGCATGTATGCATGTACATGTGTCAATTGCGTCGTGATCAGATTTGGCCATGGGCTCGTATACAGATTGACGAACTCGCGAGTTTGTTTTGTCTAAGTCCAAACAAATTCTGCATTCAGTGAAATCTTAGAGTTATACAAGTTATTCGAACGAAATGGCGGAGGAAAATCTGGAACAAGCAGAATGTTTGGATGTAAGAAAATCTAAATAAGGTAAGGATTCTAAATTTCCAGCTCACATAATTTTGACAGTGCTGTGTTACCAAACATTTAGAGTACGGTGTAAGAATGATATGTGCACAGCTTACCGTTGAAGCCGAGCTAATCCTATGAAACACCACTTCCATAGGACCTCAGTTTTTCTATCACGATACCTCTATCCCTGCTAAATCTTCTCCGTTACCTCATCCTACCCTGTCATTGGCCTATTACATCTCGGTCTTATTGGCTCGAAACGAACACCACTCAATGTAACTCGGTTGACCATGTGCTCATGATCCCCAGCGATGTCTTGGAACTGAACTTCTATCTCATCTCTGTCTCGGCAGAAGTATGTCTCTTGTAAGGAAAGAATAAGTGAAGCAATACTCGCCGCATGGGGGAAAGGCGTTTGCGAACATGGTGGTTCATGATTCATAGCTGTAGCCGATCTTCAAAGCATGCTCTGGAGCCCGCATACCAGTTGACATAGGCTCTCATTCTAGAAAGGCTTCAAAAGCAGCTGCAAAAGGACTTAGTAGGTCCGAGGGAGAGTCGATCTGAAGGCTTTCAGTTGTCGTAACTTGTCTAGGCCCTTCTTAAACTTCTGCCTCCGGACAATGCGGCCGACGCACCTTGACTACACATCACGACGATGCAGGATGCCACAGCAAACATTCTTCTAGAAGACAATTTTAATTACATTTACATCCCTCCTATCCATATTACCAAGTCCGACAAGAGTACAAAGCCTATGAATGACTGGAAAGCAAGAGATATTCAAAAAGTGTACAGGCTACAAGATACAACAAGATCATATACATACAAATGTGAGGGTAAAGTAGACAAGATGTTTTATCGTACATGGATGGTATCACAATGCGTAAGGTAATGAAGGACGACAAGGTGTCCGGTGACAAAGGTATGTCAGTATGGTGTGAGACCAAGAATCCAGATGAATACGAAAGTATTTAAGATACAAGCAAGGGTGACAAGTGTTCGACTTTCCTCTCAGACAAAGAGCGAGGTATCGAGGCCATGCGAAAAATCAATCACGACGATTTTATGGTCATGAGACGTGCTAGGTCACCTTTAGCATGCCGCAACCTGGAACTCAATCTAAAGCACATACCTGACAATTCGAGCCACATCGAATTTCACATCGAAGATATGGCTCGTATGAGTATTCGCAAACTCGCGCACGAGTTTACCTAATGTGAAAACGTCACCCTTTTGACGGGACGAAAAACAAACAATGTCAAACTCACCGGTTGCGAAATCCCATACCTTGACTGTCTTATCATAGCTGGCGCTGACGAGCCTGCCGCACCTTGGATCAAAGGCCACCGCCCGAACAAGAGCCTCGTGACCTAGTAGAGTCCGCACACACTCTCCGGTTTCCGTACTCCATACTTTGATCTTGCAATCAGTCGAGCCAGACACGATGAGACCGTCCTGAACATTATAAAGAGTTGGTCACAGAAGCGTTGCAATAGGACTGACCTTGAACTCGATGCAGGCGAGACCACGATCGTGTCCCTCGAAAGTCCGGATCCGTTCCCCGCTAGCGATATCCCACAGGATCATCTTTCCGTCGCCACTGGCGCTGACCTAGTCGATCAAATAGTTGTTTGTTAAGATGCATGTTTTTTTTTTGCCAACAGTAACATGAAGACTCACGACACGGCCAGCCTGGAGTCCTACAGCGTTTACAGGCCCTTCATGGCCTCTTAGTACCCTAGCGAGCGTTAGCGTTTCCCTGTCCCACACCCGAATTCCAGCATCCTTCGAGCTGCAGCAAACAACAAAACAAGTCAGCACTTGCGCCACAGACCGCCGATCGCAATCGGCCCTGAACTCAGGCACCAGTGTCGCGGAAGCCAAGTTCAAAACAACTTGACAACTCCTGACCCTGCATAGCGTCGGACAAAGATACTTATAACATTAAACTCACCAGCTCACAATCCAGCGGTCGTCTATTCGCAGATCAAGCACACCGCCGGTATGACCGCGGAGTATGGTGCAAAGCTCCCCGTTGACTTCACGATCGTCCTCGTCCCCGACGCGCGAGCCAGTCCACAGATTCCAGACGCAAACCGAGCAGTCCGAGCTGCCGCTAACCATAAACCCCTGTTTCCGGTCTGCGCCTTCTGCGTCCTCTTCACCCTGATCCCAGTCAAAGCTGAACTTGAGGCACAAGACACTACCAGTGTGCCCCTGAACATCTCCAGAAACCGGAACGGAACCAAAATTCCCTAATAGCCTCCCGTCCTTTAAACTCCATACCTTGATTGTGCGGTCCCTGGATCCAGTGATAATTCGTTTAGAATCAAACTCGAGGCAATACACGCTATCTGTGTGCCCCATAATTGACAGGACCTGCGGCGCATACGGAGATATCGCCGGGGCATTGGGGAACGGTGGGAGCATCGCGGATGGGCGTAAGTGATGATGGTGCCGCGGCTGAGGCAGATGCATAGGAGATTCAGACCCGGGGACAAAAGCAGTCCCGCTCCACCGCCGTTCAAGCTCGAGACGAATCCAGTATAGTTTCTGCCAATCGAGCTGCAGCGGTGCGCCACTGAAATTTTTTTGCTGATCCTGGCTAGAAATGGTCCCCGAAGTAGAGATAGAGGGGCATGAAGTGATGGCGAGCGTGTTCAAAGTAGAATCTGAGGTAGAACGGGAGGGCGGCGGAGAAGAAAGCCGCGGCCGAAAAGCATTTGATCTTGGAGAGAAAAAACGCCGCGGACTCGATCGCGAGATTGGCATAGACGGGGAGGAAGACAATGGAGATCCACTGTCACTCGCAAAGAGTCTTTTCGCTCGACGTTTCTTTTTTGGCGTTACAGGCTGAACAGTCGACGTGATGAGTTCAGGTGTTCTCCAAGATATACTTTCGGTAGGTTTGGGGTTCACAATAGATCGGCGACGTCGAGTGAGGTCTACATCCCAGCAACTGAGAAATAGAGCTCGCCAAACAGAATTATCTGTAGCCAACACACGCCACGTGCGTGAAACGGCACCGCAGGTGAGTATGGTGGGCAGGGAGGAGGAACCACTGCAAAGTTGCATAAAGATGTACAGCGCGAGCTCTTGGGGGAGGAGAGCGATGATATCTAGGATGTGTGGTAAGTATGCGTGTTTCAATTTTCGGAATTAAAAGAGAGAAAAAATAGGGAGACTGGTGCTACTTTGAGAAACACAAAACAGAGCACCAAGGAAAAAGTAAACAACGACGTTATGTCAAGGTCAAGGACGACAATAAAACGTCATGCAGCGGCAGACAGACGCATCAACAGCACATAAGCTATTGAAAAACGCAAAAAGGCGTTTGAACGGCGTCTGAAGGCCCGGCGAGAGATGCGGAACGACCCACAGGTCGGGAGGGCTGGGTCGTGCTCGACCAATGGCAAATCGACGGAAAAGAACAGGAGAGCGCACCTATTCCTGTCACTGCCCGTGATCCATAATATGAGTCGATGAAAAAGCACGCTTCATCGTCGATAGTGATCAGCTCGCCCTCCTCGCCGTCGAGCGGCTCAGTCTCATTGTAGTCGAATAAGTTATCACAACATTTCGTACGCGTCCTTTGTAATCCATAGCTGTAGGTATAGGAGTTGTAGGGTGACCGAGGAGGTGAAAGGACGTCCCAGATACGGGGTAAGATGTTCTTGAATGGTGAGCGATTCATCGGCGTCGAACCGTTAGGTTCGAATTGGACAAATGAAAAGGAGGAAGAGTCAACAGTCGGTGTCGGTGACGACGGACGCGTAATCGTGTGCGCGTGCGGGACAGCGAGTGGGGCACCATCAACAAACTCTGAATAGGGTAGATCCGACGTCGTGAGGAATGGTGAACCAAGGGCGGTATTGAAGAGGTGAGAGAATCCTGGATGCGAGGAACGTCGATGGTGACGGGTGCGGAAGGGGGATGGGGACGTCGTGGAGAGCACCGTCGACATCGTGGAGGGCAATGACCAAGGGAGTCTCGGTGGTTTTGCAGCCAACACTCACGTCACGGGACCACCTCGTGGCGGAGATTTGGATGGATTCATAAAACACACATCCCACTCCGATAGCCTCTGCCAGTGGTAACCCGCCCCCGATCCCCGTGTCTCCGCGCCTCGTGTCTCCGAGCCTCGGTCGCAGCCCGGTAATAAGCTCGAGGGCTTCATCTTCTGGAGACAATGCACTGATAGCATGTCCGACTCGAGATCGACCCTTGGGAACTTGTGGCTTGGAAACGAGATGGACGAATGGGCTTATCCTGGCTTTCTGATCGCTGAGAGTGAGAAGTTTCTTCAGTAGCCCAGATGAAGTTAGGGGGTTAAAAAGGCTTCCTTGAGCACATTTGATGATCGACTGCTGCCTTCTCATAGCTGCTGTTCTCACGAAATCCTCGGCGTCTGAAAGATCCATCAGGGGACTAGTACAGATTGATTTGGTTTCTAGGATTTGCCCCACGCGAAATTCGCTTTAAATTTTTATTCCTTTCCAGTGACCCAGGGACATACAGCTACTGAACGAACAAACCTTGTAATGACAGGTAGTGCATGAATAGTTGAGTCGACAACAGTTGATCAAAACGAAGGCTTTTGCGAATTTCTGCGCCTAACCTTGTAATCTTAGGAGATCTTTTTCTTGGAATTCGAACTACTCGCAGCTACCACGATTCACGAACGAAGGGCGAAGAGGTGAATGCCGTTGAAAGGCGTGGTATGTATTAACGCCTTCGCTATAACATTCTCGCTTGATTACAGATCATTGATCAGCTTCGGTTACAAGGAGATGTGAATCTCGTCCGTTTTTTTTTCACTTTCTACTGGTTTTCTAACTGATTTTCCATTTATAACTGCTATATGAGCTAATTTCAGGTATTGTATTGTCCGTGAACAGCAGTGTAGCACGCATTCAAATTCTCGTTCCAGCATCAAATAAAGTCCTGGTTTTCTTCCGTATCTCCCTGGGGCGTCAGCGTTTTTGGCAACTCTTTCCCTCTGGAATTAAACACGTCGCCCACTAATCCTGGAGAGTTCTCGGGGGCCCTACACGATCGATCGCAACTAGAACAAGGACCCTGGTGAAAATAAGCCTATGGTGAGAATCTCAAGTCCTGTCACGGTTGTCACAGGGTACCCGTCCTTGTCCCCATTTCGGCATCTGTTGTGCTGCCAATACCATAGGCTATTAATTTCAACGTCTTCCATGACCATGTCCTCCACGTCGCCATGGACCTCTTGTTCTTTGTATCACGGCAACTTGCAGTGGAGACGTTTCGGGGAATGCATCTTCGACTGTGGTGGTGCTCCAATAGTTTAAGGGGTGTGTTGTTCATTCTGGCAACGCCTTTGTATCCTGATAGCTGTGATATTGAATTAAACTAGGTTGCCAGAAGTATGCCGTGGGCCTGTTTCGGAGACGTACGTATTTTCGTCGTCGGAAAGGCTATGGCTGTTCATGTCGATATGCAGCAGCACAAGTTGCGTTCTGTCCGACAGTGCCTTGCTTTGTATCCCCTCCAGGCTAGTTACATCAGGTTAGGGCCTTGTCTTCAGTATTTTGTGCCTCTCCGCAGCCGCAGCTGGAGATCGACGGAGCACAATCGATATCTTGTGTAGAGCCTGATACGATGGCGTCGGTCATGTCGTTGTATTCTGTGAACGTCGATCTCGGTCTGTTTTCCTCCCTCAATTTTTTCGACGCATCAGAATTCACGTAAGAGCAGTACAAGCGTGTGTAAGAGTCGAGATAAAATTTGATACTGAAATTGCATGATCCGAGGGGTGAAAGGTATACAATGGCTTTCTTTGTTCTTTGTTGAGACTTTGCTTATGGTAATCGTCAAGCCATTCTCACAAGGGCGTATTGATCCTAGAAGGGACAAATGATACGATGACTTAATTAACGCGCCCCTTATTACCATGGGTGGACATTGGGATCATTGTTAATATAGAAAGTAATGTATTCCTGCCTCGGCCGATTTCTGAACCACAGTGGTCCCCCTGTTAAAATTATGGCTATACCTCTCGTCTTGAGCAAAAAGCCAATCCGTCTGCTTACCGGTAAGGTGTCTCAACATGTTGGGTCAAAGTGGAAGCGAAATGGTTAAAATATTAGGGTTTAAAGATCTGGTCTTACGAGAAAGATATCATCGGTCTGTCTGGGAAACTCAATTCAAATGCGTCCCTGCATGGTATCGGTATCAAATCTGCGGAAGACGGACATCTGTCGTTCTACTGCTGTGGCGAATTTGGAATGGCGCTGGACTTGGTCTCTCCGACACGGACATATATGCACATGGCCTTCTTGGGCCACCCTTGTGTATATGAGAGGAGGTAGGGTTGTCATTGGTCATAGTTAGACCCGGTGATCTCCATTACATACTAGGTGACGAGACTGCGCGCATGCATTGGTCGACGGTTACGTGCAGATCTGGATGTTGTAAAATGTAATTTTGTACACCGAGACATGGCAACGCACTCATTGTTGGTCGAGATCTGAACCGGTCTTCCCTAAACTTGAACGACCTTTAATTAGAAATTTTTGTTCTGCATTAAGAAAGGTATCAAGTTCTTGCCTCGTGCCCACGTGTTGAAAGGGCACAACAGTCACGGCTACAGTTCCAGTCGTTGCTTTTCTTCTTGCTTGCTTCTCCCTCCAAAGGGAAGTTGACACATGCATCTACGCAACGCGGCCGCCTGTATTTCTGGATGCTGCGGACCACTTACTCCCCTCGGATGTTTACATTGACGCTTTTACGTTGCTCCACAAGGACTTTCTTGTTCTTATCTACAACTAGTCAATCGTATTGAATCCTCGGGATCTGTCCTTCGCCTTTGACGAAGTTTATCGCTATCTTCCCGTCCCAAGTTGCACCGTTTCAGTGTAATCCATTCATCGGACGCCTACTTCTCGACTAACCAAAGCCAGTACAGCGATCCTGATCTCGAGAAATCCTACCTTTGGCCCAAAGGTGCGCTTTCAAGTCGCGCAGGAAAAAAAGCTTCAGTTCGGTGGAAGGTAACACGACCCTCTTGACCGCTTTCAGGTCAGCCTAAAACATCTGTCATACGTATTCCGTACAGAGCTTCCATGCCTCCACAGATTCAGGGCGTCAAGCAAATCGATTGAAGTTTTCTGAGGCAGAGCATTTGAAGGGGAAAGACAGCGGAATTTCTGGAGTTACAGAACGTACGGACTTGTGCCAATCCTATTCCCCGTTCCTCACTCTCCTCATTGTAATGGATAGTCTATGAGTCCCATATCAAGGGCACCATTCCTTCGGCTCGATATATCAAACCAAAATAACTATCGATGTACATAGGGTTCTGACTTTCGAAGTACTTCTGTTCTTCTTGTACTGCGGCGTTTGATTGTAATGGATTCAAACGGAATTTTTTTTTTGAACGTCCCCACTGGACGGCTAATTCCGCCATATAAAAATGCTAAAATGCTGACGTTAATCCTCAACTCGCCATGCCCTCAATAATATCATCTAGTAAGTCCACGACTCTCAAATCGAGATTAGTTCTCATGTCACACCAAGTACCCTTGATGTACCAAGTCCTTTTCCAGAGACAGCTACAAAGCATTGTCAGACAAATTGAGCACCTCGAGGCACGCATAGAGGCTTTAGAACGTGCGAAGGAGGCACAGACAGTAGGCCTATTACCTAGTTGCTCTCATGGGTCAACGAAATTGATTAGCGGTGATTAGAAAAGCTTTCACATCGTTCGGTCCTTTTCTTTGCTTTCTGCTGTATTGATTGCCAACTTGATTTTCCAGAATTCGTCCACAACCCTTCAGCAACTCCATGACGCCTAAAAAACCAACGAGGACTTTAACGGACCTAAGAATTGCCCTAGTCACTCCCCCTTCGCTTATAGTTCCCACTCGTTAAGTCTTTTTTATCCAAATCGCCTCTATCGCTTCTTGTGTATAATACTTTATCTAATTGTATCGCCCTACTTCCGCCTCGTTAAGTGCTGTGACGCAGGTAGATATGGGTAAAGAAAGTCCTGACAATACTTTGTGTGGTGTTTCTGAGTTACAAATCGGCTGACACAGATTCGAGGCTGCAAGTGAATTAATATGCACTTTCCGAGCGCTTTCTGAAAAATTACAAGACGTTTGGACCTTGGGACCCAGGGATCTGTTGCCATGCTCACCGCAAGAATTACTAGCGTACAAGATTCGCATATCATGTATCTTCCAAGACGTCGTTCCATCCCTCCCTGATTTTGGTAATCGTATTCATCGTGTCTCGTATTGTGACTGAGCTGAAGCCTTCTCGCGACCTTTGCACAATTCAGTTACGAGAGGCGTCATGAGAGATACGATTGCGCACTGATTGCCTGGAAATTTAGGCCAGATCTTCCTTAGCCTGGCTCGGCAGGTTTACCTGATGCTCATAGGATATATGGTGCAAAAAAAAATAATTCAGCTGAGGAGACCTGGCGTCTTCAACGAGTTCCATGGGAAGGAAGTCATATTCTGTGAGAAAGCACTTTCTCCCTCTGATCAGTGATACACAGGAAAGAAGTTCTCACCTGGTTTCCGGGCGTGGCCACAATAAGGCCGAAGTAAGGGGATAGTAAGTCATTGGTATCCAGCTTGTTTGAAAGACTGTGGTGACTTAAGGAACGATTCAATAATCAAGGACTCTTGAAATGGTCATTAGTATAGGTGTTTGCTTCATGGTGCGTTACGTGAATTAGACGCCAACGTTGCAAAACCGACTGGCGGATATTAGAAGGCGAGGACGCTGTTGACTAGCAACGAGGTATAAAGCACCCTACTAAACTAAGTTTAATAATCATACAAACATGTGGAGGACAGGAGGATGTCGTAAGGCAGTTTCAGATTGGTTCCGAACCCTAAGGCCTAATCGGTTAGTGCTCTTGTTCTTTCCAGATATAAATATGTGTCGTAAGTTGACAAATCGGGACAGATTATACATCATACATCTGGCGTGTGGACTTATCACTACCCCTGTGCTCGGAGGACGCAGACAAGAAGGTTTCTTCATGATCGCACGATAGCTTGACAGTAAAGGTAGTATACAACATTCTGGATGATCTGAAGTTGTTGCGAGTCGAGATATGGGCTGCTTGTCGAGTCCCTAGGCCTCGTCAGCGTTGTCACGCATGCCGATTCCACGGTAAAGCGGAGTTTGAATCCCCGCTGAAAATGGATTCCCACGCGACCCCACGACGCGTGGCGTCTTTCACCCCTTTCGTTTATGTGATGAATCTATGTAAACTCCTTTCTCACGTTTTATGGATGAGGGTGCTTTCCACACTATGAAGAGCGCCTGCAAGCGGCTATTGAAGGTGTCAATGAGGGGCGCTATTGACCTTATGCAGTTCCTCCTCAGGATTTCAGGTGACTCTTTGTAGCCTCAATGACTCTTTCCTTTCAGGTCAGCACAAATACCCTCAGTGACAGAAGAGCATGTAGAAAGACAAATCGCACTACAAGGGTTATAAGAGTGCCAATTTTGATCCACCAAGCAGGAGGATGTACTCCTTGCCTGGCGGACAAAGCAGCTGTGTCTGGACAACCTTTATCGGGATAAGGAAATTGGTGGCATTTTTAATCTACCCAACCTTGCTGTTTCATCCACCGTAATACACTTCAGCACAATATTATTAGTCCTGACACATACAAGCCTTCTACTCGTGGTTAGTATTGTGACATTCACTGTAGCAACTTGCTGAAATAATCGCTGACTAGTATTTAGTTAGTTACAAGACTGTGACCATCTGTGACGTCAGAACTGAAAGGGATTGATAGTATTAGTAATGCTCTGGGTGAATAATTTGAGAATTGTCGCTCAATGCGAAGTGTATGCCAACTTCTTCTGGTACATCATCTGCTTTACGAAATCCGCTCTCCACAGCACTTATCTTATCGGAAAATCTTGAAATGCGACCATTAGATAACGTCCCTGTGGGACCCGTCGCTATCAACCGTTCGTCCGAGGTAGACGACGACGAGCTATCACAAATCGCAAGGGACGAGAAAGGTACTGTTTGACGAGTACTAACATCCTATATTGCACAGTGACTCTGTAGTGCTGACAAACATGCAATTTATACAGGACACGAACGACGGCTTCATTGGAGACTTGGAGTATCTTTCTTTCTTTTTGGCCTTCTCAACAACGGTAAGTAAGCCCTCGAGTTACAATTTCTCATTAAGGAGGGTCATTATCGTGTGTTCAGTTCTCTACGTCATCATACTTTCTGCCGCCTTAGACCTTGTACCACCTTCGACTCCCAAAGGAATAATTGCCTTTGCCAACATCGCCCCCGCTCTAGTTGCCAAAATTGGATGGCCTTATCTATTGAAGGGTCGTATACGATACACGAAACGTATCATAGGGTGTTGCTTGCTTAGTTCCACGGGGATGATTGTACGCACTGTTTCTTCTCTTTTCTCAGCGTACCTGATTGCTTTTCAAGGTCGTTGCCGCTTTTGATAGTCTCAATATGCGGCTTCTTGGGATCAGCCTTGCGTCTTTCTCGTCAGGTAGAGGACTTTGTCGTCGACGTGTAGATATTCAGCTAAACGTTTTGGCATAACTAGGCCTAGGCGAGTTAACTTTCTTACAACTGTCGACTACGTATGCCCCACCTTCCGTCGCTGGCCATAGTGTTGGGTAATGCTGGACTTTCTGGTCTTGGAACCGCAATAATTAGACAATTTAGATATTTTGCCTCTGGGACTGGAGCGGCCGGTCTCGTCGGTGCATTTCTTTGGTGGGAGGTTCGAAGTTTGGGCGTGCGAGTTGGCGTTGGGCTCTCATCAGTGCGCCTCACATTGCCTTTTAAAAATTTCCCGCTTATGTCGTGTTGTCTAGATTATGCCCTGGATCATGCCGATCACGTATTTTTTCCTATTACCCCACAGGTCTGCCTTCCTCTATGCTGCGTCTCCGTCACTAGATGAAAACGCAACGATGCCTGCGGAGGACTACGACGTAGCATACACGCCACTGCCCGCAACGGAGGATGAGGCTGGAGATGAGGCAGGTTCTACGCCTCCTGGGCCCAAACATGGAGTATCGTTATCTGCGAATGATAAATGGCGTCTAGTCAAGCCTTTATTGACCAAGTATATGCTACCTCTATGTGAGCGGATTTCTAAGTTCTTGAGTTACCAACCTCACACCTTGCTCTAGTTATCGTCTACCTGGTATGTGAAAGGTGTCGAATTTCCAAAAATTCACTGACATATCATAGTTCGAATACACGATTAACCAAGTACGTACAATACTCGTGTGGTCTACCAATGCTCTCAAAAGACTGTTAGGGAATCGCTCCAACCCTCCTTTATCCTGTACCCAATGCCAAGGATCACCCTGTTCTCAACAAGCTCATTCACAGTATCCGCGATTATTATCCACTCTGGCAAGTACGTCCGTGACCAGCTCTTCATCTTGCCAATCTTATTTCGATGGACCTTTCAACAGCTCGTGTACCAGACAACTGTCTTCTTGTCGCGATCCTCCATTACATTAGGTATACCGCCCCTTCCATCCGGTCTGCTTTCTCTTCCCGCTGTTCTCCAGGCCTTAATCTTTGCTATATTGGCTTTTGAGTCTGCTGTAGGGTTGTTCCCAGGAGACGATAGCGCTGTAAGCATTATAACCGTATTTCTGCTCATCAGCCTCGAAGGTGTCTGTGGTGGTCTTGCCTAGTGCGTCCTTTTTATAGTGTTCACCATCGATCTTGACTGAACATTCACTCTCACCCTCACCAGCGTAAATGTGTTCTACCGTATTAACCAGGAACGCCCAGACCCACAGACTGCCCATGACGTCGAACGCACTAAGCAGGAAAGGGAGTTCAGGATTGGCTCAATTGGGTTCGCTGATTCGTGTGGGATTTTGTTTGCGGCGGTTGTTGCTGTGCCGACTGAGGTTGCGCTGTGCAGAGCACAGATTAGCAGAGGCAAGACGCTTTGTCAAGGCTTGTAGATTTACACATACATGTACGTCCACGTTTTATACCATAATCTTAATAAATCTTATGCTTGTCAATATCGAGGCGTTCAGATTGCCATGGGTTCATGTGTGTCATTCAAAGAAATTTCAGCCGTTTTCATACTGGTACAATATCTTGTGACGACATCAGCTGACAACGACCTATTTCTTCTGCGACCACGTCATGTACACCTGGAGGTAGACGTTCCTTAAAGGGTCCTCGGCCTCTCGAAATATTTCCTCCCTCAGTTCGGAAGTCATACCAATATCATCGGCCAACCACTGGAGGGTCTTTGACTTTGCCAACCCCTGACGGAAAGTTGTCCAGATTACTTGACCCATCCACTGGGTATTGGGGTCTGAGTGATTTGATGCCTGAGTCTTCCATTGTAATCATACTCTTTGAGGGACTTACCACCCCTATCTTTGCCATTTGTATAACACTTAATTCCAATGTTGTGGACTTGACTTGTAGAAAGATTGAAAAATCACTAATGGTCCACACAAGTAATCCATGGTAGATACTCACGAAAAGCATTCCAGCCCTTTAATTGCCGAGCAGAGCGATGAAGCAGCAAGTATATCGATGTCTCTAGACCTCGAGTGTGAGAGGTACTTCTCATTGAACACCTGCAGGGACGGCCCCAAGTCCTGAGGTCCATCGTCATAAAGACGACCATCTGCTTCCTCGATCCAGAGCCATCCTCCAGGTTTCAGGAGAGACATAACATTTTCGAGTGCCTTTTTCCAATCTGGGAGCTGGAGGGGAGAGATGATTACACCACTGTAAGGCCATAGAGAAAGACATACGTGCACGAAGACGAAGCGTGCATGAATAATATCAAACCTTTCTGGTTCAAAGGGTAATTGATTCGTGATGTCAAGTTGTTTGAAATGCATGTTTGAAGGTAAGGGACGTGGCGGTAATGTGGATTTATCAACTGCAATGACTATCGCTTCAGGATATGTCTGCGCAGCTTGAATGGCCCTTTGTAGAACATTTAAAGTATGAATACTTGCTACAGACTAGACATACCAAGCACCGCTGCCACACCTATAGACGGAATTGGTGAACCCATGACTTCTAGAGTCAAATTTGAAAATGCCTTACCCGAGCTCAAGAATCTGTTGGAATCTATATCTCGTATCACCTAAATAAAACACAGACAATTAGTCTATGGTCCTCAGTCTGCGATATAAACGACTGATATTATGTACCTAAATAAAACACAGACAATTAGTCTATGGTCTACGGTACATTAGTTATGATTACTGGTATAGATAAAAAGTTCTGCTTACCCTCAGTCTGCGATATAAACGACTGAGGGTGTTCTTCTGTGCCATGCGATATATATATGTCGATTCAACAAAGGGTGGCCGGACAAACACTTGAGGATATGGCAGATATTCCTGGAGAAACATTTATTAAAAACAGGTTGTGTGATTTTTAATGAGTGTTTCTTCAGAAACTTGCATAAAAATTTCCTAATTAGGCAATTTTTACAGGATTTTCTACAGAAATACTCAATAGAAATCACATGACCTGTTTCTAATGGATGTTTCTCCAGAAATCTCTGCCATGCCCTGAAGTGAAAGCATCTGTGCATATGCCTGGCCACAGCCATGCTTACAGTGTCACAACTTTGTGATATCACAAATATCACAACCGAATCTGCTCAATGTTCTGGACGTGGATGGGTGGGCACAAAGTAAGCTTATGGCCTAGGTAAGCGTCGATTCCCTTGTGCATTTCATCTAACCTTTTTTTCAATAACCTGAGTGCATCTTTGATAGAAGGCAGTGGAAACAAGATTACCTCTCCCATTCTGGAACAGCGTTCTAGTTTTGGATGAGTGTCATATACCACGAGAAACGTTGGACTGACTGTTGAGTAATATTGGTCGCTGGTCTCATGGGATCCAGAAGTCGATTCAGTAAGCGTCATTGAGTTACAAACGGCAGGTTACCACAAACCGCAATTCATTTATATGACCTGACTCTGGGAAAAATATGTGAACATGTTGCAGGAATTACGAGGCCTTGCGGTTCCACAGTGGCCAGCACTATTGGAGAAATCCGAGCCATTGTATGCTTTGCTTTTGGATATATGCTAGCAGAGGACACGTTTGAATTTCAAGGGAAGAAAATCTCTATTTTGGAGATTATGGGTATACGCTATTCCATTTTTTTTTATCCTAGAAAAATTCACAGCTTTCAAGGATGGGAAATTTCCCAATGGAAGAATCCTTAGCATTCTCTAATCTTATGTGAGAAAACTATGATCATATGATGTCGCTGGCAGTGATCTGATCCACAGTCTTGTCCTTCTTACATCCTTAAATTTGACGTCTCCTTGTGAGTACAGCAGCTCCGTAAATCATAGACAAAAATGACTAGTGTTGCCAAAGTTCGGTCCTGAACCTGCTGAACCGAGTTCTGCTCGAGTTCTTGTTCACCTGGAGGGGAAAGGGTTTGGTTCTGGTTCTCAGTGAGAGGGGATTGTTGAACAGGTTCGAACCATGTTCAAATCTTGAACCTTTTTTTTCTTTTATATCTATTAATGTGCCTGGAGCATTCATGTTGTACAGTACATCTGACAGGTGTCTATCCTATGAAGGCAACTGAAGTTTACACCCCCCTGCTATGCAGAGAATGAATGAGCCAATGTTTTCAAACATTGTTTTAGACAGTTTCTTCCTGATAAACCCTGAGTAAGTGTTATTCTGCTGATGACTACTGGTGAAGGTGCTACAAATGCTCAATGTGAGCAGGTGGTAAGGACAAGCAAGCTAGGCTACAGTCTTTATCAGAGCTAGATAGGATCGTTAGTAGAAAATAATGTCAAGTGCTATTATTAGTGATAGTAATTAATGTAAGTGGGAAATGTTTTTGTGTTTTTCTATTTTTGAGTTTGAATAAGCCACATTTGCCAAGTCCTTCACAAACCCCAACCAACTTCCAATGTCACAACTCTACAAATTTGTTCAACAACCTTGCCCAGACTGACACTGGTGTCACAGCTAGCACATTGTAACATACTATCTGATAATCATAAATTTCAACCATTCTTTTCAGTCTTTCAGTCCATGATAAAGTGATGCTGCCTTCTACACCACTGTTCTCCATAGTTTCCATCTAGATATTAGAAAGGGGAGTTACTGGAAGGCCAGCATCTAGAAGTGGTAGTAAGATTAGATGTTGGATAAGATGATGCTAGACAAGAAGGCAAGATGAAGTAATGTTTTGAAAGGTCTAGGCAAGTGTGGATGCATGGTAAGAGATGGAATGTCTAAAGTGTTGGCTCCAACAGGGCTTGAACTAGTGAGTATGTGACAGTAATGTGTCATTGTGTGTAACTGGAGCATTGGTAACCACTATACCACCACTGCCCTCCTTGAACCTTTGAACCTTCTTTTTTTTTTTCTTCTAAATCATTTTTTTATGTGCACAATGCATAGCATCACATTGCACAGTACTACTAAGGTCTGCAAGAGCCATGCAAATCCACGTCCCCCTGCATACACAGAAAATGAATGGGCTGGCATTCCTTTGCTGTTTTTGAGCACACTCCCCTATTAGGATTTACCAAAATGAGATGAGCTGGGTATGAGGTGTGATGAGAGCCCCTGGCTTGCACTGGGGGCAGGGATCAAGTAGCACAGCAGTGCTCCAAACCCAAAAGGACCCAAAGAAAATAAAGGAAGCAAGAGAAAGAAAAAAAAGGAGGGAGGGAGAAAGCGCTGGCACCGACATTAAATGAGAATATGTAGAGGACTAAGAAAGGTTTTTAAGTTTGATTTTGAGGGGCTTGTCTGAGCTGTCAGTTGGTGGGCTGACTGGCAATGGGGGTGGGGTGTGGAGGTGCATTGCATATGGAGTCTTGCAGATCAAGGCGCTTGGTGGCTTGCCTTTAAAACTGATACTGCCAGCATTCAACCAGAAGATGGCAGACTGTCTCTACAACCAGGTTGCTACAGTGTGGACAGACCAGGGTTTCTGAGTGCTGCATCCTGAAGAGGTATTGGTTGAGAGGGATGTGGCAGGTGTGGAGCTGGGTAAGGATGGGGGAGTATTTTTGGTTGAGTGGTGCTATAAGCTGGAGGTATTTCTTGGAAGGGAGTGATTGGTTGATTGCATGGATGCTGTAGTACTTGGGGGACTTCTTCTATCTAGACTTTCAGGTGGCCTTAAGGGATGACAGGGCTGCCTGTCTTGTTGCACTGATGCTTGCTGGGAGGGGGTGCATAGGAAAGCTAGGAGGGAGCTAGGGTTGCTGGAGTGACCTTGGGAAGCAAGCTTGGCCAGCTCATCAGCTCGTTCATTTGTTGGGGTGGAAGCCCACATGGCTAAGGACCCAGTGTATGCAGAGGTCTACCACATTAAGCGTCCTTGGCCAAGATCAGTGCCGACTCCTTGTCAGTTCCTATATTGGTGGTAAAAGATGGTGAGTAGTTTGGGCACCACCTCACAGGCTGGACCATTTCAATGGTTTTGGGATCAACCCTGGTGATAAAAAATAGGTAATGGAGAGGAAAGTGGTGGTGTTCTATGAAATGCCTTGTGGCCTTGTGGGCAGCTTGGTGAAGGGGGTGGGAGGGAGGTAGGGAGAAGGTACGCACTGCAGCACATGTCAGGACATTCCTGAACAGCAATTTGATTGGGAGGAGGTTGGCATAAACATCAAGAACATTGCCAGCCATCATGCTAAGGGCTCCAGTGATGGTCTTGGCAACCTGTTGCTGTGAAGGGACTAACTTGTTTGTAGTAGCAACAGAACCAAGTTAGCATTTGTAATGGATCGTGCTCATTACAGCACTGGTATAAAGTATTATTACTTTATAGTTACTATTTTACTTAGTTATTATGTAATTACTATATAAGTCATGAGGTTACTTATGTAACCTCAAGTAGTCTTTT
>JAGGAT010000689.1:0-20095 GCA_017657195.1 Termitomyces sp. T70a | reverse complement strand
GACATTTACAATGTTAATTTAACCTAATTAGACAATTGTAGTTTCGAAAATCAACTAAAATGAATTTATTTATTTTTTTTTTTTTTTTTTTTTTTTTTTTTTTTTTTGGAGTAGCGAATACAGTGAGACAGAAATACGCCCTTGGCGTGTCCTTCTCACCCGCTGGCTGCTCACCTGGGATCAAAACCAGGTTCCATACCGGGCAGCAACTATTTTGGCTCCGCGAGGAAATGCCTTTACGCACGTGTGTGGGACTCAGCCCTTCTATTCTTTTATCCTATACCAGCTCTTGAATCCTGGCTACTACCCACTAAAACCCCGCATGATGTCACCATCTGTGACCCTTGCCATGTGTTCGTATTGATTACGCACATGCCTTTCCAGGTTTCTAGCACTTGAGATATGGGAATTGATTTCCTCCCCAGTTTCCTACTCGTCAGTTTGAAGTCCAGCTCTGCCCTTTTGCTAAGGGCTGCAGTCCACCTATTTGCAGTCTCTACCATACTATGTGGTTCGTCGCCATTTCTTATTACTCTTTCACATCTTATGACCCATATGAAAGAAGCTGCTTCCATTACCACCAGTTTGTATAGACGTGTTAGTCCTTGAGATGGCCTCCCCTTCCTCATCCTTAATTACTGATATGGGACTTCCTAGAATGGAACCCATACACTATTCTGGGAACACAATGTCTGTTTTATTTTTCCACATATTATGGATTGATTCCCATACTAACTGGGGGTGGGGAAGGGCAGGATAACGAGGAGGGAGGAGGTGGAGTCGTGGCTGGACAAGGTGATGGAGGCGCTGAGAAGGACGGTGGAAGAGAAGGTGCTGCTGAGGAGGGAGCACAACGGCATGAAGAGGTGGTGGACAAAGGAACTGACAGGACTGAGGATGAAGGCGAGGGCGATGGGTCGGGAATCATACCGGATGGCAGGCGTCACAGGACACCCAGCTCATGAAGCGTTCAGGCACGTGCGCAACGACTATGGACAAGCGATCAAGTCCGCAAAAAAGACACACTGGGAGAACTGGTTGCAGGAAGTCGACGCTAGATTGATATGGGACGCCAAAGCCTTTGTGACGACAGTGCCGGGGGATGGAGGGAAGGCGAGGGTGCCAGCGTTGAGGGAGGAAGTGGATGGAAGGACGATAGAGGTGGAGGACAACGAGGAGAAAGCCAGGTTGTTCCATGGCGCATTCTTCTACGACGACCCAGGGATGACGTCAGAACGAGACAGGGGAAGGACAACAACCGAACCTGCATTTGAGTGGACACCCATCAGAAACAAGGAGATCTACGCGGCGATAGCAGCCATACAAGGTGCCTGGGCTCAGTGGAATCCCAAATGTGGTCTTGAAGAAAACTAAATGGACAATCATACCATACTTGGGTCCCATATTCCGAGCGACGTTCAGGCACAAAGTTTACTCGGAGAGGTGGAAGGTGTTTAAGATGGTGGTGGTGCAAAAACCCAGCAGGGACGATTACAGCGATCCTAATGCGTATAGGCCAATCGCCTTGTTGGACACGGTGGCAAAGGTCCTCTCGTCCTGTGTGAAGACGAAGTTAGCATACCACGCAGAGAAGGCCAACATCCTCCCAAAATACCAATTCGGGGGGAGACCAGGACGGTCGACCATGGACTCATTGCACATATTGACGGCATTTATCAAGAACGCATGGCAAAGGGGGAAGGAGGTGGTGGTGGTGTTCATGGATGTCAAGAGGGTGTTTCCTAACACGGTGCCCAGGGTGATGGCAGAGGACATGAGGAAAAGAGGCATGCCGGAGGAAGTGGTGGGAAGCTAGAAGGGCGACAAACCGTGATATCATTTGATGACTACAACTCGCAGCAGCAACTGGTGAACAGCAGCCTGGATCAAGGCTGCAACCCGTCGGGTCTATGCTATGGCTTCTACAATGCAGGCCAGATTGAGGGGGCAAGAGAGAAGGACAGCGAATTAGCAGGCTCATTTGTAGATGATGCGTACGTGGCGGCAGAGGGAGACGACATGGAGGAAGCGGCAAGAAAAGTGGAGGAGATCATGGAGAGGGAGAGCAGACCTGGCAAGTGGGCAGAGGAGCACCATTCCATCTACGAGGTGAAGAAGTTCGTCGGGGTAGGGTTCACCAGGAGGAGAGAGAAGGATAGAGGGAGGGGAAGAACGACCAAGCCGGCAATGCGACCCACTGTAACTGTAGGGAGGACACCGATCAAGATGGAGACATCGCACAAGTTTCTGGGGGTGGTCCTTGATCAGGAGCTTTGGTTCAAGGAACATGTGGCGTATGCACACAGCAGAGGCACAGCAGTAGCCATTCAGACCAAGAGATTGGCAAAGGTCAATGGAGGCATAAGAGGGGGACTGGCACGACAACTATATGAAGTGGTGGTGGCACCGACCATGCTGTACACAGCGGATGTGTGGTGTGCACCAAGTGCGAGCATGGAAGGGCAGACAAGGGGGTCAAAGGGGATGGAGGAAAAGATGGGGAGGGTCCAGAGGATGGCAGCAATACAGATCACCAGGGCACTGCGAACAACACCGAACGACCTGCTGGACGCACACGCAGGGTTGGACCCCATAAACCTGCGAATACGTAAAATCTGTATCAAGGCAGCGGCGAGGATTGCGGCAGTACCAGACACTCACCCCCTGCACAAACTGGCGAGACGAGCAGTTAGATTTGTGAAGCGACACAGAGCCCCTCTGCACTACATCATCCGAGCGCTAGGGGAGGACCTGAGGGAGGTGGAAACGATCGCAGTTGTCAGGCTGCTGCCAGAGTGGAAGTGCCTGGTGGATGTGATTGTGGGGGAAATAAAAGAGGAAGTGCAAGAGAGAGAGAGCAAAAATGAGGCGGACGTCAGGATTTACACAGATGGCTCAGGTCACAGAGGGATGATAGGAGCGGCAGCGGTGTTGTATGGGGGGATGGCGAAGGTGAAGGTGATGAGGAAGTGTCTAGGGCTGGAAGCAAAACACATGGTGTTCGAAGGGGAGTGTGTGGGGCAGGTACTGGGATTCGAGTTGTTACAGAGAGAGATAGGGGGGAGGAACAGGGGCAGAAGGAGAATCAGGAAGGTGATGGTGGGAACCAACGATCAGGTGGGGATGAAGGCACTAGAGGCACAGGGACCAGGAACAGCAAGGTACATCGTGGACAAAATATTAAAAGGGATCCAAAAGGTCAAGAAAATCGACTCGGACATAGACATCGAAGTGTACTGGACACCTGGGCACACAGGCATTGCAGGCAACGAAAGGGCAGACAGGGAGGCGAAGAAGGCAGCAGGAGGCAATGAAACCGCTGTACAGACGCTGCCTTTCCTGGGAAAGCCTCTAAAAACTTCCAAAGCGGCTATACTGGCCGGGCACAAGAGGCGCTGGAGGAGGGATGCTGAGGACCACATACACAGATCACCCAGATTCGGGAGGCTACAAGCCATAGACCCAAACGCGCCCAGCATGAAAGGCATACTCCAGATGCTAGCGAGCATCCTGCGCAGACACGCTTCCATCCTGATGCAACTACAAACAGGACACTGCCCACTGAACCACTACCTGCACAAGTTTGGGAAGATCGAGAGCCCCATATGCAAAGCCTGTAACTGGGCCGAAGAAACCATCGAGCACTTCCTCCTCCACTGCAGCACGTACGAGAGACAACAACGTGAGCTAACCAGAGTGGTGGACCTGGGGACAGAGGCCTTGAGCAAGCTTCTGAGCGACGCCGGAGCAACTAGAGCCCTCTTCCAGTACATTAATGCCACAAGGAGATTTGAAAAGACCTACGGAGACTTGACAATTGCAGGCGACACAATGGCAGCCAAGCCAAGAGGGAGGCAGAGGAAGAGGAGATGAGAGGGTGAACAAAGACGAACAATACTAACACCATTAATATATAGTAAACCTGCCAAAAGGGGCATAATAAGGCCACCAGCCCAGTTCTGGGCGCGCAGATTATCTGACCGCATAAGCGGGAGCCGATAGATTAGGACATACATACGACAGGGCAGATAGGTAGTAAACTAGATACCAGTAGAACCTGACATAGGGCAAGGCCCCAGCAGGTATAGAAAATCATCATTATCATCATCATCATCCCATACTAACTCCTGACCTACACACTTACATTTGGTTAAAATGTGCTCCATAGAGTCAATTTTGCCATTGTGCTTACACCTACTACGTTCTCTAAGAGTAGGGTCCATTAATTGTTTATCCCAGTACGTCCCTACTTTATACGCATCATGGGCACATTTCCACAGGAATATCCTTAGGGGTTTTGAGAAATCTTTGCTTTGTAGGCTTGTCCATACTTGCTTTCTGCTCAGAGATCTATTGTTCGTCTCCTTTACACTTCTTATAATTCTCTCCATTACTTTTTCCATTTGTGGCCTGTCATTTATACACTTTAATTTCATAATATTCTTGTATGCTATTGATTGTGTGATTTTGGAGAGCTTTGCTCTTGTGAGGTGTAGTTCAGTGGGGATCGGAGGTAAGACCATTGGTCTTTCATTTCTTATGGCCACTTTCGCTAAAGTGGCAGCTCTCCTTTCAAGGACTGACACTTGGGTTCCATCCAAATCCATGAATGATACCGGTGCAGCGTGCATCCTCAGCCTGCCTACTACTGTCCTGAGGAGGCCCGGATTTGTAGAGTTTACAAAACCAGAATCCTCTTTTTCTCTTAAGTCATTGGTTAGAGATGCTATAACATCTCCAGCTCTAGTATTGATGATTAGCGGTGTTCTGGTCCCCGCCTTTATTGATGTAAGTAGTATGGCCAGGAGGTCGCTCCCCCTTTTTGGATCATCTTCCTTCCCTACCCACATTTCACTGACATTTAGGTCATTCATACTATCAAAGCATACTCTTGCTCCCATGATTTGCTCATCCAATGCCATTCCTGATTTCTTTGCCTTTTCTCCGGTATACACAACCAGCGGTGGGACGTCTCCACCAGGGATTTGTGGGAGGAAGACTTGGTTATATGTAGGGCCAGTTGTAAATATTCTGAAAACGTCTGCTAAGCTTCCTTTGGTTGCCAGCTTGGCGTTAAAGAGGAATGTCGGGGTTGATTCATCATTGTAGCTTTCACTACATCTGTTGTCAATCCTGTTGTCCGGCTGTTCCACCCTTGGGTCCCATTTATCTGGGAGGGTGTTCAGCATTTCTTTTGCCCTATTTACACATGAGTGAGGGTGGAGGCATCCTTTGCTGTTCTCCAGTGCCATACATCCTGGACACTCATATTCATCACTGTCAATGTGATTACACTCTAGAAGACTTTTTGCGAGTTCTGACGTCTCTCCAACAGTCATTATATGATGCTTTGTCTTTAGGCATTCTGCGATTTTTCCTCTATTCATTCTACATATTTTGGGGTCTGCAGCGAAGTGGTACCAAATTGGTAATTCATTTAGTATCTCTCTTTTAAAAGCCAATCCTTCTGAGCATACGTTGAACTCTTTTGCTGTTTTGAACAGGCTCGTGATATCTGTGCAAATTTCCTTACAAGAAGATACTATAGTTTTCCATGATTGTAAGAAGGGATTTACCTTTACTCTGTCATTGACTCCGTCCTCTAGTTTAGGGACATTACTTGCAATTAGTGCATCTGCAATCTTTGCCCACAAAGGGCGCTCATCTCCAAAATTTAAATAGGATTTTAGCCACATAACATTAATGGCTTTTGTTGAGCAATGACTTGCACGACCGTACGTCATATCTTGTATTATGTGATATGTCTTACCTCTTTTGGTTACCTCTTGTTTTTTCCCTCTCCCGGCCCAGGTGGCCTCTTGATTGGTATTTACTACTCTTTGCTAAAACCTTAATTAATTTCAGCTACTTATTTTGGATACACGGATAGCCACCCTCAGTCGAACAACATTATATTATGTGACTGAGGGTGAGTACAATCTTTACGTACTTACCTATTTACCTTTACTTACGACATCCCCTGTAGACTCACTGTATTTGTCTACAGGTAATACATAGTCAAACAACATTATATTGTGTGACTGAGGACTCACTGTATTTGTCTACAGCTTTGTTTCTACTTCTAATGTCAACCATAGCTCTCCCTCCTTTGTGTAGTAGTTTAAACATTGTTTTTTCATTGACTAGTGAACTTTTTCTGGCCCACATGAATTTGTTTGCTCTCCTGGTTAGGAGAGTCTCAATGTGTCCTGGAATACCCTGCACCTGAGCCAGGTACTGCGTCATATTGGCAATTACCATTTGTATTATCAGGCGTCTACCTTCCATTGTGGGGTTGCTTGTCTCCCATATGGCAAGGCTCTTATCAATCTTTTCCAGTACGGTTGTCTATGGAGCACTTTGATCAGCATCATTACCAAACCAGGCACCCAGGATTCTTATTGAAGAGCCATCCTCAATGATGTGTATGCTATTTGGGATCTTCAGACCACCTGTTTTAGTGGTTCTGTCTATTAGAACCATCTTGCAGTATTTCCTGGTACCTATTGGAATTATTTGTGTCTTAGTGGAGTTGAAGTTTGCTTCTGATGCAATGCACCAATCATCCAATATGATATTCAAATCTTCTAGGTCATCGTCTTTTGAAAGGAAAGTCATTGTATCATCTGCAAACAAGTTTGCAATTAGTTTGTCCACTTGTCCTGGGATTTCATACCCTTTTAGATTAGATTTTCTCAGGCTGGCTGCTAGCGGCTCAATTGCCAGGTCAAATAGAAGACATGATAGCAGGTCGCCTTGTCTCACTCCTCTTGTAATTCTCCATGGTGAGCTCAGAACTCCATTGATCATTATTCTAGTTTCAGCTCTTTTATATAAAGATTTTACCATGTTTGTGAAAGACCTTGGGATTCCAAACTTATTGAGGGTTTTCCATAAGTAGTCATGGGTGATCTTGTCATATGCTTTTTCCTGGTCTAATGCAACTATTAGGCCATCTTTTTCTTTTGCCTCTGCATAGTGCATCATCATTCATATGAGTTTTGTCTGCTCTGAGATGCTGCGGCCTGGGATGAAGCCTGCCTGGCTTGGATGAACCAAATTGCCTATCACAATGGAGAGTCTGGTTGCTAAGGGCTTTGTATATAACTTATAGTCTGTGTTTAAGCAGGTAATCGGTCTGTAGTTCAATATGTCCGTTCTATCGTTCTTTTTGTACAATGGACACATCCATCCCTCTGTAAATGAGGAGTCTGGGTCAATTCCATATTTCTGAATATCTTCACATTGCAATGTCAGCAGTTTCATCAGGTTGCATGTCAATCTTTGGGATCTCCCTCTCTGGTTTAGCCTACAGTTGTTGACAAATTGTCCTTGCATTGACTTCCAAAAATCATAGGGGAGACCATCTGGACCTGGGGCAGAGCTACTGTTTGCTTCCTTGAGGGCCTTTCTCAATTCCTCTTCATCTATAATTTTGCCCAACTCGGTACTTTGGAATTCAGTGGTGTGGGCATCAATGTTTGCCAGCACATTGCTTATCTTCTCATCCCTGGTTTCCGTTGTCACTTCTCTAAATTGATATTAAAGGTTGTCATGATATTTCATTGCCAAGTCAGCCATTTTCTTAGAGTCTCTCTCATAGGTATATTCAGACTGTGCTGCATTATCCTTCTTTAGTGCATAGATCAAGTCTCTTGGGTTGCACTTCTTATTAGACTTCATCCAGTATTTGCATAGTGTCTCTCCTTTGAGCCTATTTTTGATTTTTATTCTCTCTCTTGTTATGTCATAGTATTTGCTCTCCAGATCTATCATCTTGCTTGTCAGCTCTCTCAGATTGTTCCTTGCTTCCTCAGCATCCAGGTTTGTGTCTGATAATATGGTTTCTCTCTCTGCTTCAAGAGTTCTTTTATCTTTCATGTACTTTGGAGTTATTGCTTTATCTCTTTTCTTAGCCATTGCAATTATTTCCTTTTTCCATTTCAAGTATATTTTTTGAGGGTTACAATCACTGCTATGATATTCTCTCATTTTTTCTATTTCTTTCATCAAGAAAACTACAGTTTAGCTTGGTGCCTCATTGAGTCTTATTGCCTGAAAACTTGACTTATATGTCCTTCTGTAAGGCACCGTTACTGGGAATTTCAGTCAGCTCTAAGCAAGCTCATAAGGCAATGAAGTCACTAGTAGTACACTTATAAGTCGACGTTACAGGCAGACAAGTCAGTCTAGTGGATGGTTTAAAATATAATTTCATTGGCATGATGGTCAGCATACTTGTTAATATAGAACGTATTATAAAGATCAAGTGAATTGCTAAACGTAATATCTTGTGAAATGAATTCCTTGCTGCCATAGACAGGGATAAGATGCACACCATGCACAATGGCATCAATCACTGCTGGCACCAGAATCTGTTTCCATCAGAAAAAGTGACAAAGAAGTGTGTCATGCCATTTCCAATGTAAATATTTTTAAGGGAAAAAGGTTTGAGACAATGGAAAATGTCTTTTTCTAAGGCAAAAAGTTGCCAAAGAAATGGTATGACACACTTCTTTGTTACTTTTTCTGGTGGAAACAGGTTCTGGCACCAGTAGTGAATGTGGATAACCTCATGGACACGCAAGCCGTCGCATCCATAATCACGATCTGCTATCCATATACCTGTCTTTGGACATGGGTGACAATGTTAAGTAGTGAACCATTCCACAAGCACACATGGCAAGACCATGTGGTTGTAGGTGAATGAAAAAAAAAGTATTGCGCACGCAACCTCTATTCCAGCCATTCCCTTCAACTTGGGATCCTGAGCAACGAGAATACAATCCCTCTGTGGTGAACTGCCTTTCCATGATGGTGTAGATTGTATGCGCTCATGAATCCTGCCCTGGTCACCTGAATGATCACTTGGTGCATAGAATTCGGCAATAGCAGAATGAAAGACTTTGAAGGAACGTCGATCTGGTTCTGGAAGTTGATGCAAGGGAATGGCTGCAGGAGAATGGCTTGAAGCAGGATAGATTGAGCTGTGGAGGAATGAGCGGACAAGGCAGGGGAAGTTTGGAACTGAGATGTGTTGAGCGAGGTCATTAAGCTGTGATGGATACCCATAATCTGCGTGGCACAATTTATAAGAGAAGTCAATTGAGCAAACAATATACGACATACCTGGGGTGAATGCAAGATATACATCACTGTCCACCTCTTTCAAACCGTCCACTACCTCCATTCCTTCAACACCTTCCACAGCCAAAGTTGGTAGTGGTGCCTCTAGTCTGTGGCCAAAGACTTGCGCTAGTGACGGAGTCAGCAGCTGTTTGGACTGCAGATGTGCTCGTAGTGCTGCAAGCTTATCCAGGCGCTGGTTGATGAGGAGCATCTGACCCAGAGGCTGGTGACGGTTTGTGCAGCGGTATGGCTGCTTGACAGCCTTGATGTGTTTGGACTCTGTGATTGATGAACAAAGCCTGTTAGGAGAGCCAAAAAGTTGAATGGTTTCAGGGTAGTGCTTCAATGAATGTTGTCGAGGGATGCTGAGGCCAGCTGGATGAACACCAAGTTTTTGAAAGACCACTCGTTCTGTCTGAAAGCGGCTCAATGCCTTGCAAATTTCTTGAAGTGTGGATTCAGTATGTTTTGACCGTCGAACAAGGTAGCAGAAGTCAAGGAATGCTGCAAGTGCCTTGACCATCTGCACTGGAACATGATCCACAATGGCAGGAAGATAAACCTGTGAAGGTCTCTTAGCTTCAAGTCAATCATAAGGGAATTGAACCAACCTTCATCAAAGCTTTTGAGTCATCTCCTGTCCATTGCTTGAAGCCACATCCTTCAGGAAATTGTCAAAGACCTGGAAACAAAGGAACAGCAGCAATTCTGTGACGTGGTGAGAATATTGCTAACTCTTTCAAATAATATCATACCTTTGATCGATATCAGCCATGATTGCAGCAGCCCTTGTTTTCCCATGCTCTATATCCAACCAGTCACCAACCCACGTTACAAGATGGTCTTTGAAGGTTCCTTTGATGACTTGATGGAGGAGGTCCGACGTCATGAGTTGATATATATCAGCACAAGGAAATGTTGATGTAAAAGGCTGAAAATTTCAAGTCAGCTTTGAGAAGCTGAAGACCATTGTATGACATAGTCTATCTACCTCAGCCTCTGCAGCAATACCATAATCTTGCTATAATGTCTTCAGATCCAGATACCGAATCAAAAGTTCAGTGTATTCTTGGGTTTGTGGCAGCGCTTCAGGTTGATCTAGGTTTTCTGGAGTGCCAGTGCAGCTAAAACATAATCTGAGCCACTGTTGACAGAAAAGTCTTGAAATGCTTACCGAGGACACCAGTCTGACACAATGCTTGTGAGCAAGCATTGCTCAGGATAATCTGCTATGTATGGACCAATGCCATAGATAACATGATGAAAATGGCCATCAGGGCATTTTGTCACCCAAGGTTCTGTCATAAAAGGTCTTAGTGGTTCAAGAATGACACGAAGAGATGTATGCATTAGTTGTCAGCAAAATTTTCGGATGCTTTCATCTTTAGTGTACTGGCAGTCAGCTGTAGTAAGTCATGTCATTTGCATCTTTCGAAGCATGTGTCAAAGAACAGTAAAACTGACTTTTTGGAATGGCTAAAAATCCTATGACTGACACAGCATTTTTATGTGCTCTCCGAATACTATTAAAAACAGCTCTGTTTGCCATGTACAAGGGATAGTACTCATTCTGGCTAGTGCCCACTGATACAGTTGTTTTATCACTTCCAAGAATGAGGGGTACGAACATGGCACTGTGTGTTGATTCACTAGACTCCGCAAGAAGATTCTGCACTTCAAAATTAGGTTAAAAAATTGTCAGAAAAGATGGCAATGCATACCGCCTGTTCATGGGCCCAATTTCCTGACAAAAGATCACCAAAAACCTGGTCACCACTCTCATCAAATTCTTGAAAAGGAGCATTGTGAAATTTGTGATTGAAGTCTGGGTTGCGAAGCTGGTTTTCAATAACTACAAGTGGGTCACGATACCACACCTCATACTCTGCTCTCATCCATGGAGCAAGCTTGTCTTCATCTTCAGGGCACTCTGTGTAACTGACACTAAATAAATTTCACAGTGCGTCACCCAGCTCAATAGTGTCGATTGTTTTGTACAAATCTTGGTGGTCTGCAAATGGTGGTCTGATATCAGTGTTTTCCAAGGTTTTGGATGCCCAGATATCCAACAGACAGTCAATGTGTGCTGCTGGCATTTGACTGCGTGTGAATAAAAAATTGGCAAGCATAAAATCTGCTTGTGTGTAAAAAGGGGCAAACTCTTCATCTGCACATAGAATTGGAGGAGGCAGAGGCTGAGAGTCTACAGGCAGATCTCTTCCTTGGGCATCACATGGTGTACCTGTAAACTTGATATATTGGTTGACTTGAAAGAAAAAAGTAACTATAAATCACCATCAATAATAGGGTGTTTTATGATGCGACACTTGTTTTGTGATTGAATAGAAAGGCCAGAAACTGAATGAGTTTCATTGCTAGGAGGATTGGGGATAGGAGGGAAAGCATTGCATAAGGGCAAATGATCATCACCCTCAATACTGAGGGGAGTAGGCTTGGGATAGACTTGTGCAAATGGCCGATGAATAGAGTTGATATGTTGAGTAAGCCCTGAGGTGTTTTTGAAGCTGCAACCACAGAATTGACTATTTGATACACACCAATCACAGTAGTGAGTGGGAAGCTTATAAGGGCCAAACATTGTGCTTGTAAAAATTGGAAGAATCAGGGCAGAGCTTTGGCAAATCCTCCAAGAATTGAAGTGGCTGTGAAACCGTGCGACAAATAATTACAACAAAAAAGCCACAAAATTTGATATGTATAACAGAACTAGAGATACACATCAAAGTCCTTGATTTTTTCCTAAAAATGCCTGTGAAACGTGGAAAGGCTACTAATGCGCAATATCCAAGCTCTGCACAGCTGCTGTCTTGTACTCAGCACAGCCGTCAGCTGCAGGTCAGTGGGATATGGAATTCCTTGATCTTCAATGGCCCTGACCCATCAAACAGGCAGTTTCAAACAAAAGTATTGCCTCAGATACTATGGAGCATTCCCCTGCTGAAGAAAAGGTAACAAATTTTATAGCACTATTGGAATAAAGGCTTACCTTTATTTTTCAGGACAAAAGTGATTGCAATGCTGTAGCAATTACTGCTCAGCGTGAAGGCCTTTCTACTCATAACGCAAACTCTGATAAGCACCCTGGACTTGCCATTTTTGACAAAGATGAGATCAAGGCTATGAATAAAAAGGAACGTGCTGCTGCCAAGCATTAGGCCAATGCTCGACAAAAGACAGTCCAAGTGGCTTTGCTCAAGATTGGTGTCAATAAAATTGCTGCTCATGAAGATGAGCTTCTTACGCTACTCAATAAGGATCCTAAAAAAATTGCTCACCCTCCACCAGGGCGTATTACAAGAAAGGCAGCACAACCCATCACTCCACCAACTAAAGATCACTGCTGGCACTCAAACCTGTTTCCATCAGAAAAAGTGACCAAGAAATGTGTCATGCCATTTCCAATGTACATATTTCCAACAGAAAAAGGTTTGAGACAATGGAAAATGCCTTTTTCTAAGGTAAAAAGTTGCCAAAGAAATGGTATGATACATTTCTTTGTCACTTTTTCTGATGGAAACAGGTTTGGGTGCCAGCAGTGGATGTGTCACTTCTCTAAGACAATGAAGTCACTGCTGAGGCTCAGCTCAATACTGAAGATTTCTGCCCAGATGAGATGTCCAGCGCTAGTGAACCTGAAGTGGTAGATGATGTTTTCATGGTATCTTTGCATCAATAGTCAAAAAAAGTTAACACTGACCATTATCGTCCTTTTAGAAGATTGATGATGGAATAGTGGACTTTCAGAAAACAAAAACACCTGCCAACAAGAAAAAGCAAGGTCTTGGACATGGCAAGGTTTGTGCCATGATAGAGGCTCAGCGCAAGGTCTTGGTGGTTACATCAAACATCAACAAACACAAGACAGTTGGTGACAATGGCCACATTAATCAACTTAGGTTTGTAATTTGATAGCATGCTGTCATTATACTAAATACAATGCCTTCACAGCCATGAAACACCTTTACAGAAGAAAAGCAGGGCATCAACCCAGGCTCTTAATGCTACAATTGAGAAGTCAACTTTGATTATGGAGGGATCATGGATGACGAGTTACAGGAAGTTGCTCTGCAGGTGGAAGGCATTAAGTCTTCACATGTCAAGGTAAGCATCGTGTCTGAATTTCATCTACACATACGCTGGATCTTTATTCATAGGCAACAACTCGTGTCACTCACAATGCTCCTTTAGTCAAGGTTGAAGCCTTAGATCCTGGTCTGCCTCATGCCCAGAAAACCAAACCTAGAAAAGAACGAGGCATTGAAATCTTGGACTTGTCAACAGCTGATCTCAGACAGTTTAAGATGCTTATCCATGCCTTCCGTGCAGTGCTTGCTGTTCAAGACGCACCATGGAACAATAGTAATGCAAATCTACTTGAGGAGCTCACATTTCTTTGGAAGACTATGTTTCCTCATCTCCCTCGTGTGATCAAATGGGATGGGAAGGAAGCCGCAGTGGTAAGTGACTACCTTTATCTACCCTTGTGGAAGTTGTTTAATTTAGTGAATAACAGGCCACTCAACGACTGAATGAATATTGCTCAAAAATTGGCAGTAGCGTAATGGAGGCTGTAGACTGTTACATAAGAGACATGTGTGGTGAGGAGTATCCAACAGTCATCAAGGAACATGTTGGATACCTCATGGAAAAGGCATGCTATATGTGGCTCACACATGACTCAGAAAACAAAGAGGTGCGTTACTTTTCCTACACGTTTATACACAATATCAATCTCTGAACATATTATACATTAAAGGACGTTGGTGGGCTCTTTATAGCTCCGTATATTATAGCAGGCATGACAGCTCACATTGAAATGACTGCTGGCTTATTGGATGAACTGGAGGTCACAGAGTACCCCTGCAGCGCTCTTGCATTGTCAACAGCTGCGGTGCGTCATTTCATGTCAAACTCAGTAGTGCTTGCTTTGACTGTTTTTGTGTGTTATAGGCGGAGCGTGGCCTTAAATGCTGGGCCTCAGGTACCAAGACCTTTGGTAAATTTATATCAAAACAAGTGAAGAAAGAAGAAGAGTTTTCGGAGGCAAACTGGGGACATGCCATGCAAGCAGTCATGGCATCAGTCAAGAATGTCACAAGAAAGAGGTGGGAGAAGATTTTGATTGCTGCAGCAGAAGCAGCACCGTCAATTGCAACACCCAAGTTTGCAAGGACCAGAGTAAATATCCAACAAGGGGATGATTGAGCCATTGCATTTGAGCTTGATAGTGATTAGTAGTTGTCGTAGTAAACAGTTGAGCAACAATTTGGCTCCTTTGCATAGTATAAATGTCCTTGAGCATGTCTGAGAAGCCTTACAATGACTGAGATCAGCCGCTGTGGCTTGGCTCAAACACTCACCAAGTCAAATTGGCCTTTCTCAAGACCCGATCTCCTCAAATCAGGCAGGGTGCCTTGATAATTTACATGTCTTATTGCCTTCCACAAGTCATGTAAGTACATATAAGCAATGTAAGTCCAAGTGTAGTTTTCCTGATGTTCAACGCTTCCGCCCCCGATCTCATTACAAATTTCCTGAAGGTCTTATTGCACATTATGTGTTTTTTGAGTGTCCACCTGCCCCTACCCACGAGTGGGGCATCTGCATGTGTGATTTGTACTGTTGTTAGATGATGGTCAGTGCCCGGTATTTCTGTTGGCGATATATTCCAGTCATGTGTTGATACAGACAGTTTATCTGTCATGTATATTCTGTCAATTCTCGACATTGAGGATGAGGCATTCTGGACAAAAGTAAAGGCCCTCCTGTCTGGGAAAGTTTCTCTCCAGGCATCTTTGATATATAAAGTTTGTTTTAGGTCATCGAGCGCTTCTAATGCTTCAATTGGGTCATTTCTTGCTAGGGTTCTATCTTGTAAGTCTTCAACTACATTCATATCTCCTGCTAACACGTCAACTTGTATGCTAGGGTTATCAATGAAGTATTGTTTCAGTTCTCTCCAAAAGGATCCATTTTCCCTTCTAACATATTCAGTCATGTTAGGTGCATATACTACTAGAATGTTGACAACCTCTTCTTTGTGCCAGTTTGTTAACACCAGTATTGCCCTGCCTGGGATTATCTCCGTCAATCCAGCCCCTTGAACGTTAATCAAATTGCAGTTTAGTACAACCGCAACCCCTCCTTTACTAATAGGGTTCTCAGGGTCACAGGAGTGAAGAATTTTCATTCTCTTTCCAAATAATTTCTCTACATCTTCCTTCCTATCATCAGTCAGATGTGTTTCTTGCACCATTAATATACTTATTTTCTTATCTCGAATTAGCTGATTGATGTGGTTCCACTTGGATTCAGATTTTGAGGAGCCCGTTGTTCTAAATCCCCTCAGGTTGAGTGTACCAATTCATATAGCAGCTTTAGTGTTCTTTGGAGAGTTGTGGTTGGGTGTTTGTATTCCTGGCCTCTTATTTTGTGTGGTTTCTGTGGTAAATTCTATTGTAGATTCGTTATTCATGTTGGCTACATCTTCAAGTTCATCATCACTGTGATCTCGACATTCTCTGTCGTTGACTATTGCTCTAGTCAGGGATCCACCTCTGTACTCTCTACAGTTGGTTTCAGGGACCTGAGTGGTGGCATTCTCTGATAGTCCACCAACCCTAGAGATGCTTGAACCAGAACCAGGGGGAATAAAACCGTGTGTATTATCTGATATTTGTATAGTGGTTGATAAGACTTACCAGGGGGCCAACCATGCCCTCCTGGGGTGAGCTCATTTCCCAAGTGCTCAGGGAGGACGTTGCTTTGATTTTCTCCAATATTAGGTGGGTCTAATACAGGGATTATCTATGCTTAAGCAGGACTGCTGCACGGCACCTTCCTCTATTTTTTATAGACTGCCGTTGTTTGTCTTACAACAGGGATCTTGACTTACATGTATCACATATGGCCAATCTATTTCAGTCTTTCACCTGATTTAAGAAAATCATCCTTGCCAAGAATGGCCCACATTACTTGACAAGGTAGCGCACAGTTTATCCCACTTACGTTGTACTAGCATGAGTGAGAATGAAGAACGATGATCATATTTCTATGTTATTTAGATATCATATTCAAAATACTTCTCAAATTCATGGAGGGGGGGGGTGGTGTTGTAGTTCAGTTCCACTGTCCTCGGAAAGCCCTGCATCCATATGGCCTGCCTCCTCTGAAACCACCACCTCTGCCTCTGCTTGTACCCCTGCCGCCCTCTATATACTCCTGGGGTCTACTGGCATCTTTTTTGTAGGCGGTGTTTAGAGTTTGGCTCGATGCATTTGTATTCGGCTTGTAGCCTAGCCAACCAGAAAGGTTCAGGAATGGATAGTTGGGAGTATCGTGGTCAATAGATTTGCAATTTACACACAGGAGAGTGTCGCTTCCTATAAGAGGTAGACCAAACCCTGCCATAGCAGAGGAGAACGTGCATGTCCTCATAAATTGGATCAGTTTGATGTGATCTTCGTCGGAAAGGTAGGAGTGATTTAGGAAAACATTCCAGCCCTTGAAGTTTCCTCCATTTGCATTGCTCCTCTTAACTTCTAGAAACTTTACTGAGATGCTGGAAAATATGTCACTTGCCACAAGTTCTGTTCATTTGGGGGCGCTCTGAATAATGTGTTTCATTACCTGCTCCGACTCCTGGATACATTTTATGACCAAGTCGGTGACTATAGAGTTTGCTTCTTTAGTATTTACAAAGGTGAGACTGTAGATATAAGGACAAAAGAGAGGCGTTGCTCCTGGAACGTTTTAAAGATCACCGTGATGTCCTTGGTTGAGACTACTTTGAGGTTGACTAAGTGCTCAGCCTGCTGACTGGTTAGGCCAGATATCAAAATGTGGTAGGGGTTAGGAAAGCAATCGGATTCCATTGACCTCTCCTGCAGGGGAAAGGAGACTCCTAGGACCACATCACTTTCGGCATGTACTAAGCTCTTGATTAAGGCCCGTGTCTTGTCAACCATTGCTAGGCTATTGGGCTCGTATTTTCCTCTAAACAGTCTGACCCAGAGTTTTGCAGAGGTGACGTTATTCCATGTTTTAGCCTGTGCGGCTGCTACATTGTCTAGTGGGTGGGATCCTAAATGGATTTTTGGCCATCCTCCATTTGGGGTGGCAGTCCTTTTGAGTCCTGACATGTTGGTGGTGATGTCGTCCTCCGTTTTCATATCCCTGTGGATGCTATCCCTAGATTCCTGACTGTAGCTCTGCACGCTTGCCAAGCCCGGGGCATTACTACCAGCATGAGCGTAAACTTTTGGGTCGAGGAGAGTTATGGAGGGCAATGGAGAGCTGGGGGGGGTATCTACCAATTTATTGTCCCAAGCAGAGTTATCCACTGCAGTAATGCTTGCATCAAAGTCGTGGTGGGTGGGCTCCCTGCGTACGTTCATCATATCCATGTTGAATGTGAACCTGGGTTGTGAACTGGGAGGGGGTGGCAGTGTGGAATTGCCGTGGATTGGACCTTGAATTATGGGGAGGGGTGATGGCTGTAATGGGGGGAGAGTGGAGAAAGCATGCCTTTTTGGCATCCTCTCCCTTGCAGGGCTAGGGGGCTGAGGTCTTTTTGCTTTGTCACCCTCTCTTGATTGTCTGTGCCCTAACGTTAACTTGACCCTTTCTAAGTGTGGTTTCAATACTGTACTTTCATTGCTTATTGTTTTATGGAGAAGTGGGGGGAAGTTTTCATCATTGATGACATTTGGGCTCATTTGGGCTTGCTCCTGGCTAGCTGTATTGAAGTCTGCCATCTGAGTGACTACCCCGTTGTTGTCCTCTACATTCATGGAGTCTCCCATACAGACATTTTGGACGTGGTCCCTGTTTGACTGCTAGAGAACGTCCTGGGGATTTATAGGAACAGCATGTTTCACAGACAAAGTACAGGTGTTGACACTTGGAGGAAGAGGGATTGATTCAGAAAACATGTTTTAGCGCAAGAGAAGTGAGGTCGAGTTTACCCTTGTGCTGGTATATATATTTTCTTGGTTTTCAATACTTCATATTACATGTCCCTGAGGTTTGCATGCATGTTGTGTCTTGCTGGCCTTACTCGTAGTTTATTTATTTCTCTGCGTCCCACTTCTCCTGATTGTGGCAGTTGTGGTAATCTTCTTGTATTCTAGTTCATTTTACCAGCTTGTTCGACAAGGTCTTCGTGCACTTATTGTCTAAATGACATTCGTTATTTAGTAGTCTATTACTTGTTACCATGTGCGTGCCCTCATTTCATATCTGGCTTTGAATTTAGTGTTAGGGTCATACAGTGACGTGGCCAAGCTTACTGCTGCCAGCGTGTGATGGCAAGATTACATTTGTTTTCCGAAGTCTTAGTGGTATGGGATAGCTCATAGAGTGAGGTATCATTGGGGGGGGGGCATTGACCACACCTTTTGGTGCTCATACACCTCTCAGTGTAGCTCCCGTTGGGGGGCAGCAGGACAGTTTTACATGCTCGCTTTGTTTGCAAAGATTTGCAAGAACCACATGGTGGTTACAAGTCAAGGTATTTTTTTACTTTGCTATGGGTCTGAAACTGCTTGAAGTGCTCAAAAAAAGGCTTTGAGACCTTACAAATTCAAATCAGTGACAGGAAACTCATTTGGCTGTACAAAAGTCTATCTCTTCTAAAGATGAGGCATGGTTGGACAATGATGGCAATTTGGTGGATTTCATGGCTGTAATAGATACTCTGGAGATGGCTTCAGATTATAAGAAAGGATTTGCAAGGTTGGATGACAAACAGCAGGAGTGATTAAAAGCTATGTTGACAATATGGAGGATTCTGTTGCCCATGATTTAGATTGTGTTTTGGCATTATTTAAAAGGCAAATCTGTCTTGAGGAGTCTCAGACAATGGTCTCTTCAGAGATAACTGATTTTTTTACTCACAAGTGCTGAAACACTCATGCAACACACCTACAATAGCTGGAAGATCAAAAATACACTTTTTTTTTGGCATTTTGTGAGAAAAAAAACTATGTCCCTCATACCCCATAATCCATCATACCCCATAGCTCCAGGCATCTATTGAGGGGTATGGGTCATGAGGGGTTTGACTGTAGACTCAATTTCCTTTCATATCTAATATTGTTCTCTGTAAGCATTATCCAAACTCTCAGAAACTCCAAATCTTTCTATTAATTAGAGTTGATTTGTGAAACCTGGGCCTCTTGTTAATTGAGGATAAAGCTTGTATGTGTCTATTTTCTGACTGACCCAGTTGTCTATATACTTTGTGAGGTAATCTATATCTTGACTTACTACAAGCATTGTTGGAAGGAAATCACGGTATGCGCACATCATACGTGAAGACCATGTGAGCAAGGTACAAGAGAGAGAGAGATGATGCGCCCAAAATTTAGCTAGATGCTGTCTTAGTAAGCTGCACTTAGCCTTGTTTCGCGTTGGGCTTGTGAAGTGTGAGGGAGTCCCGGGCAGGTCCCAGTTACTCGATCCTAAAGTGTAGTGTAAGGCGGCAAGGATGTTGCCGTCGAGTGACGGCAGGCGGTAAGAGGTCAAGAAGCACGAGAGATGACACGTAGTAAGCTTACAAAGCTTCGAATCTTTACTGTTGGCACCAAGAGGCGGCAAGCGTTGGTGCTAACGACGAAGGTGTACTCGTATAGTACCGTTCAAGACGTGGAACGAAGGCCACACAGAGAACCTTTGTCGGAGATGGAGAAGGGCGGAGTCGCTAATTGCTTAGCGCCTCGAGCGGACTCTTAGAGATCTGGACTATGGCGTGAAGGTGCTGGGTGCAATTCGATGATTCTCTACTGACAAATGGTAAGGTATTTATAGTAAGTAATGGCGGCGACTTAGTGAAGGGTCGGCAACGACTCTTAATAGTCGCCGCTAATGAAATGTAAGTGAAAGGTCCAATAATAAGACTATAAGGAAGGTAAATGATACTCAGGGAGCGTCATGCGGGCGGTTA
>JAGGAT010000688.1:0-20108 GCA_017657195.1 Termitomyces sp. T70a | reverse complement strand
CTCTTTGGATCTCCCTTTGCCAGGTGTGTAGTTGTTATTACTTACTTCTATTACTTATACATACACTAATACACTTTGGATCTCCCTTTGCTAGCTGTGTGACTGAGCCATAGCTTCCAAAGGTTGCCCTTACAGAGGGTGCATGAATGCCATCAGCAGGCTTCCAAGAAATGATATCATAGCCCTTCCACTTCACCTTGTACTGTTGTACTATAGTTTGCAGCAGAAGAGACAGCTGTTCAGGATCTTCTCCACCTTATATTCCAGGCCATCTTCTGCCAGGATCAGAGGTGGGGGTGGTAGTGCTTATTGTCCTGGTATGGGGTCATTCAGAGCTGGAGTAAGCTTGACTATGTTGAAGATTGGGTCAAGCTTGCACATTCTGAGGGGTAACCAGAGCTGGTAGGCCAGGAGGCCCACTTGTTCTTCTAACAGGTATGGTCCGAGTTGATTTTTTGGACAGTTTTGTGATGGTAATGTCAGAGAAATCCAAGTACATGCAGTCTCCAGGTTTGTACGCAGAGGCTGGGAGTCATCCTCAATTGTAGTGGCCATGTCATCCTTTGCCTTGGTCAGGGCTGCCTTGGCCTTCTGAGCTTCATGCATCTGGTCTACAAACTTGTTGACAGACTTGTTCTCAGATTGGTGTACAGGGAGTTTGAAGCCCATCCAGGGGTATCACCCAATGTCCAGAAGGAATAGGAAAACCTTGGTGGCAGAGTGCACCTGGTTATTGTACTGGAATTCTGCCTTTAGGAGGAGCTCATCCCAATTATCCTGCTGCTCATTGCAGAATAAAACAGATGGAGGTACTGTTTGAGCTCCTGGTGGACCTGTTGGTCTGGTTATCTGTTAGGTTCTGCTGACCCAGGGGCCTTTTCTAGTAAGCAACAACCTTACAAGGCACAAGCAAGTGCCGAACTATGTAGATGCAGTGTCAAGAGCTCTGGGATGTGTTCTGGAGCACGAGATAGCAGAGAGAGTAAGTTCCAGGGTTACAGGACTTGCTCCAGATTTGAGCTGGAAGCTGGGAGTCGAGTTGATGGAGGGGTTCTGGTGACAAGACAAAATTGGAGTGTTAAAGTTTAGTATGTGCCAGTCAAGGAGGTGCGTGCTAGATAATAAGCCAAAACAAGCACAAAGAAGAAATCAGACAGAAGTTTTAGCAGACAGAGACACTGGTTGTTATTGTTGATATCAAAGCTACCTATTGTCTTTATATACTATGGATGGAAGGGGTGTGGTCTAAGAATAGTTCCAGGGCAGGTTCTGGGATTCTATGGGTGGTGGTGGGGTGGAGGGCAGCTGTATTGAGGAGATTGCATGGGTGGACTGTGAGATTGACAGTGGTTTGAGTGTTTGGCAATTGGCATGATGCGTGATGGCTGAGCGGCCTGTGTGGGGTTTGATTGATCTGCCTGTGGGCCAGGAGGTTCTTATAGTGTCCCTGGGGTGATGTGTAATGGCCCAGGATAATGCATGATGGCTCAGGGGAGTGCATAATAGCCTAGGATGATGTGTGATGGCTCAGGGGAGTCTGTGACAGCTTGGGCTGTAGGTGGAGTGTGCGTTGGAGGAGCCTGAGATGGTGGGGAGGGGTGCTGGGGCATATGGGTTGTGACACCATCAGACTTCAGGTGGTATGTGGTAGAGGTGTGGAGCTTGACATGAAGGAGTTGATAGAGCTTGTGCATGAACTCTGCAATGAACTGTGGACCCTGGTTTGAAACATAGGCATTGGAGAGGCCATGGAGCTTCCACACATTCTTTTGATAGAGGATAGCAGCACCCATGGCAGAGCAGATAGTGTAGGTTGGAATGAAATGGACCTACTTACCACACAGGTCTACAACAACCATAATTGCATCATAGCCATGGGAGTCAGGCCATACTCCAATGCACTGCCAGTACTAGAAGAGGGTGCAACTGTCTGACCAGGAGGTGTTGCTGGGGTTTAGTCCAGAGGCATAGGTCACAGGTGCTAGTGTAGGAGCCAATGTACCATGACATCTGGGGCCACCAGTAACTCTGGAATATGAGCTCCAGTGTCTTCCAGTAGCCAGGGTGTCCTACAAGCCAAGAGCTGTGGTGTTGCTCAATGATACACCTCCAAAGCTCCAGATCATTGGGGACATAGATGCAGCCATGGAGGGTGAGGAGGCCATTCTGCAGGCCCCACTCCTCCACATGTACTGAATTAGCTCCCATGGTCCATCTGGAGCAGAGTGCCAGTGTAGCTCTGGCTACAGAGTCCTCATGCATTCCTTCCTGGTTGCCTTGTTGTAACCAGCGAGGTTACTAGCACTACATTGTTGATGTGCATCTGTAGATTACATAACAACAACATCTTGTACTTTCAATACTTAGCTAGTCAAATCCAATATTGCAGTCTGATTCAGCTATGGTGTGATAATGTGAGATTGTTCTATTTGTAGCCAATGGCTACACTTGTCAGATGTTCCAGAGTATGTTGACCTTGTCTTCCTGCATGGACATGTCCTTCATGGCCCAGATAGCAAACAGTTCTGGATGAAGGAGCACCAAGTTGTTGTTGTTCCTGGACCCAGAGCCATGGTCAGCACATTGTAACAGTGCATCAGGCTTCCCCATGGTTTGCCCTGGTTTGTGGTGGAGGAAGAAGTCAAAGTTGGTGAGGTACAAGGACCAGCGTGCCTGTTAACAGTTGAGCTTCTTGGCTGTCCAAAAGTACTTCAGGTTCTTGTGGTCCATCCAGACTTCAAACTTGTGCCAAGCTCCTTCCAGGAAGTAGTGCCACTCCTCCAAGGACCAGATGATTGCTAGCATCTCTTTGTCATGGATCTCATAGTTGCACTCTACAGCATTGAGACTCTTGGAATAGAAGGCTGGATGCCACTTGCTGTCTTTTGGGGATTTCTGGGACAGAACCATGCCTGTCACAAAGTCAGAGCTGTTGGCCTTGAGGCAGAAGGGGTAGTCATTATCTGAGAACACCAGGACCAATTTGGAGGTGACGGTGGACTTGAGGGTGTTGAAAGCCTTCTGCTCTGTGCTGCCCCACCTCCAGCCTCAGTGAGGTCAAACGGAGGGCATGCATTGTCAGGACCCATACCATTTTTCCCCTCTATTCACCCTTATCCAACCTCAGGTTCTACACAGCCCCTCTCTGGATCTCAGCCACACCTCCAGATCTTAGCCAGTCCTGTTTCAGCCACATCCAGGTCTTAGCCACTCTTAGAACATGCTTTTTCTGTTTCAGATTATTCTCACAGGTCCAGATCACTTCCACCTGTCCCAGATCACTTCTAGCTATGCCTTAGATTACTTCCACCTGATTCAGATCACTTCCACTTGTGTTAGATCACTTCCACCTGACTCAGATCACTTTCACTTATGCTAAATCACTCCCACCTGACTTAGATTGCTTCCAGCTTCCCATTTTAGTAGTGTCCTACAGCTATATAAGCTCCTCTAGTTTGTAGCTACACTCCAGACTTGAAATTACCTACTTATTGTGTCTGCTTTTCCTGGTATTCATCCTCATGTCTCTCTCTCTCCAATCTATTGGTTTCCAGGTTTACCTTTCTCAGTTCTCTCATTTCTCAACTCATCCACATACTTGTTTGCCATCAAGTCTGCCCAGGTGGTTTTTTTGCTCTGTAGGAGCCCCCCCCAGGGTCAAGAGATCCTAACATGCATGGTGCAAGAAGTCCTGGAAAGGCCTGTACTTTCTTCTTGTTCTGGGGCTCTGGCCACTGCGTGACACTGGCAACCTTCACTGGGTCCATCTCTGCTGTTCCATGTGAGATGATCAGTCCCAGGTACCCAATGTGGGTCTATTTGAATTTGCACCTCTCCAGTTTAAGGTAGAGCTGGTGCTGATGCAGACAGTGCAGGATGATGTAGGTGATATGACAGTATTCTTCTAGGGTCTTAGTATCAATGAGAATGTTGTCAAGGTATACGCACACTATGCCCTCTGCAATCAGGTCCTAGAAGATGTCATTTATCATTATTTGGAAGGTGTCCAGACTGTTTGTGAGCCTGAAGAACATGACAAGCAGCTCAAACAACCTGCAGTTAGTCCAGAAGCTCTCTTCCACTCATCTCCCTCCTGGATGTGCATGTTGTTGTAGCCCCACTGAATGTCCAACTTTGTAAAGTAGCATGTGCCCTGGAGGTTGTTGATGAGCTCAGAGATGAGGGGAGCAGTTCTTGACAGTCATTGCATTGAGCATGCAATAGTCCTGGACTAGCTAGAGGGAGCCATACTTCTTCTTGATGAAGAGCACTGGTGGGGTCATTGGTGACTTGGAGGGGTGTATGTGGCCAGACTCAAGCTTCTCCTGGAGAAACATGTCTAGCTTGTCCTGCTCCTGCAGAGCAAGCAGATAGACCTTACAGCTAGTGGAAGTAGCATCAGGCGTCAGCTCAATAGTGTGGTTCCACTGCTTGTGCTTCAGAAGGGAGTCAAACAAAGCCTTGGAGAAGACATCCTCGAAGTCACAAGCCTGGATAGTGGCATGTTCCCATTTTGCAGTGAGCTGCTCCTTCTTCAACTCTGCAGCACAGGCAGTGCAGTGTTAGTGGCACCAACTCATGCTTACCTCCCCCTTGGCCCAGTCAATCTCCAGGTTGTGCTCTCAGAGCCAGGGAAAGCTGAGGATCATCTCTTGCTTTTCTAGACTGGTGACTGTGAAGGTAGTCTGCTCAGAGTGAGACTTGTAATGGAGAACCAAGTCCACTATAGCATGGATGGAGCTGGCCTTGTTTGGAGTGCCTTTGACATTGTACACAGGAATTGGGGACAGGAGGGGTTATGTGGTGAGTTGGTGATATTCCACATAGCTGGAGTCCAGGAATAGCCCTGTCGCTCTGGAGTCAAGAAGAGTGGCAATGTTCTGGACCTGCTGTGTATCTGTGGTCTCTATTTCAATGTCTAACCAGAGCAAATTTGTGGAGAGGGTTGAGGCTATCACATAGCAGCAGAGGAGGCATTGCTCCCAGGCTGGGAGTTGAGGTTGTGATTGGTGAGAAGCAGAGGCAAGTGTCACAATCCTTGTCACAACCCTCTCCCTGCCACCTCCTAAATCCTCCAACAGCCCCAGAGCCCTGATCCCCCAGGAGCACCCATCATACACCGCCATAATGCACTCCACATACTATCATTCATGTGCACTCCAGACCATCAAACATCATCTCGGGGCCATCACACAGATCACCTGGCCACTTGGCACCAACCCAGGCCGTCTACACATCACACGGGCCACCCAGCCATCATATGAGCTGCCCGGCCATCACTTGTCGTACCCTTGCTGGGCCCCAGTCAATCCCATGGACTGCCCACACAATCTCCTCAATATGACCACCCTCCACCCCACTGCTACACATACAATCCCTGGATCCCCAGAATTCTTCATAGACAAGTGCTCTCTCCACTATAGTATATCAGGACCATAGGTCATTCTCATGTACCTTAGTCTCAATATTATCAATAACTATCTGTGTTTGCTTAACTTTCTGTCTAGAATCTCCCCATGCTTGCTTCTGTCTCTTTTGTGCTTGCCTTAGTTATTATTCCAGCATGCACATCATCAACTGGCATGCACTCTGCTTACTTGAAAATTACTCCTGTCTTGTCTCCAGGATTTCCCCCATCAACTCAACCACTTGCCCAACCCTGGACCTCCGGGACTCACTCTACACCCATCTCATGCCCTGGAACTTGTCCCAGAGCTCTCGACCCTGCGTTTACATAGTTCAGCACTTGCTTGTGCCTTGTAAGGTCATTGCTTGCTAGGAAAGGCCCCCAGGTCAGCAGAACCTGATAGCAAGCAGGGTAGTTGTCTCAGGGAGAAAGGATATGTCAGAGGGAGTGCTCATAGTAGCAGATATAGAGCTATCAGCAGAAACTGTATTAATAGCATCTACTGACAGACAAGTGAACTACTGTGCACTAGGCAATGGGAGCACACTATTCACTTATTGCCTCTCTAAAAACCCTCTTCTGTCATCCCTGTTCCATCACATTCCTCTGGTTTTGTCTCTATGCACTCTTCCAGGATGGCTGCATTGCAGGCTGCCAAGAGCTGCAGGAGCAACTCCTCCTGTTTCTCCAGGGCAAGGTAATGTACCTCAAGCCCAAGAGGGCACCTTTGCACAAAGTGGCTCAGTGCACTGCAATGTTGGCATAGGAGCAGAAGGGTGGATTGCTGTTGGGACCTGTCCACATCCATTGGAGCTCCAGGGGGTAGGACCAGGCATGTAGGCTGTGCCACTACAAGAGTAGCAAGTGGCAGGGGTGCACAAATGCAAAGAGAAGGAACCGGGGGGCATGCATGAGGGATGGGGGTGGCAGCTCAGCATAGGTCATGCTTGAGTTCCATGAGCTGCCACTGATTATGGGCTACCCAATACCACAATGCAATCTGGTCATTGGCAGGGCATCCTTTGGCCAGATTGTCCATGCACTTCATGAAGGTTGGGTGCAGCCCCTTCTGGGACCTCAGGCAAAGTTGGAGGCCATCAGGATACTCAGCCTGCTCTACTGAGGCTTGGAACACATCAATGTACTTGTCCAGGGACCGCTTGCCTTGTCTAGATTGGTTCCAGTCCCAAAGGACCAGTGCAGCAGTCTTGGCAGGGTTCCAGGGGAATAACTCATCTTGGAACTCTTGCTCAAGCTCAGCCCAGTCTGTATATCTGCTGACACCTCAGGGGTGTCAGAAGACCCTCATTGCATAGGTGGCTGCCTGTCCAGACTTCATGTAGGACAGGACCCATGCAATCTTCAGAGAGGAAGTTGTCTCTGCAGAGCTGGATATACATGACACAGGATTGGAGGAACCACACTCTGGATGCACAATCACTGTTATATGCATTGGGGGGTGCCAGGTGTAGAATGTTGGCATGTACCTGTGCTGGAGGGGCTGTTCTCAAGATGGGAAATCTTGAGGGCAGCATTGGAGAAGGTGGGGGTGCAGCAGAAGCTGCAGGAAGATGCTCAAGGAGTGTCTGGAGTGAATCTGAAATGGCTTTGGTGGTTTGGCAGAGGGTGGAGAATTTAGCAGTGTGGAGGGTGAGGGAGGTCTCCATGTAGCCATTGGCTACAGATAGAACAATCTTGCGTAAATCATGCAGTAGCTAAATCAGACCGCAATACCAGTATTGACTAGGTATGTTGTGAAATACAAGATGTTGTTTTATGTAATACAATATTAATGTAAGGAGCATCACCTGCACAATGATTAACAACCAAGGTAGTTATAATGTAATGATCTGGTTACATACCCCTCTTTAAGACCGATGAGTCAGTCTAACATATATGGCAGAGATGAGGCATGATCATGCACCAAGGTTCCATCCTCTTTCAAATGCAAAAAGCACATTGGGATATGTTTTTGCTCAATGAGATCCATTTTTCCAGACCTCAGATGGGATTCTTGAGATCCTGGTAGATGGGATCAGATAAAACTAACTGCATGGTGCAATCATGCAGGTTATCATCTAGCCACTGCATGACTGACAGCAGCTCAGAAATCAACATATACACAACAATATGGTTGCAATGAGGAATGTGCTCATTGGCATAGTACTTGTAAAGCTGTTCCAGCTCATATTGAGTGTGCAGTAGACCGTGCAGGGCATATTTGTAAATAATAGTAGCGGGCACTTTTGCTTGCTGATGCAAATTAAACTCAAAGGCTACTGCCTGATTGGCATTGGCCCCAACATGAACAGTGTTTCTGTATGGAGAATAGTACATGCAATCACCTAGTGCTCCTCAGAAGCACAAGTTTAGCCACTCAACATCAAGCGGCCCCCACACTTTCACTCTTAATCTGTTGGGAATGTGATCAGAGAAATCATTTATTGCCCGATGTTGTTGGGCAGCTTCAGCCTTTGCTACATTTGCCTTCTTTGTGGCAAGTTACCTATTTTGTTGCACATGCTGAAAGCACTGTGTAGCCAACTCTCCCTCCTCCAACTCCTGTTCATCCTCTGACAAGAGCTGCCCATAGTCACTCTCATCTTCAATCATGGCCACTGCCTTCCCTTTGCCCCTGGACGTGGACACAGTTTTCTGTTGGGTTGCTATCAACTCATCATACTGCTCCAGCATCCTGGGGTCTGTGGTCAACACGACCACTGCAAACTGGGGAGGAGGTACCGGTATCAATATGGCATGCATAAACAAGAGTTGAGCTGGACCTGCTCATGCAGGTACATTGTTGGGAAAATCCACAACATCCAGCTTAGACAAATCAAGAGGAGGCTTTTGGCCTTGATGATGTTTAGTTGGCCCCAGGACATCCAGAGCATGTAAAGATTCAGAGAGCCCACAACTCTCCACTGCAACAGGCTGAGCTTTTAACTCAGGGATTTCAGGTGCTAGGTGTGCCTCTCCCTGGCTGCTTGGTCCAGCCTGACTACTCACCACAGGCACATGAAGCACCTCCACTCTCCACCCCTGCTGCACAGCTGGAGCATCGGCCATAATCTTGTGGCATGGCTCTAGCAATAGTTTGGCCAAGGAATTCTCTACTACTGCTGGAATATCCAGCTCTTAAATATGACAAAGCATGACTGGGTCCAAGCATACTGGCATCGAGATCAACAATGAACTTGGTGGTTGCATGTGTGGTGGCTGGGGTCGCACAACAGTGGGTGCTGGTGCCTGCATGAACTCCTGAGGTTGCCTCACTGGTGCTCTAGCCCATTTGGGCTCCACCACTGGTTCCTCATATGCAGGTGCTTTATGTTTTCCTTGTGCACTTGATATGCTCTAGCACTGTTACACACTGCCTCTTGATCACCTTGATTTGATTGAGAAGCCCCTCAACAACAATAATAGCTAAGCTATCCTGTAGGAAAGCTGCTACTGCAGAAACAGGCTGTTCTGCTTGCTACAGGTGCTGCAACAGTGCCTTGTTCACTTACTGTGCATCTGGTGCATGCTCCTGTCTAGCCAGTCTTGGTGGCAGTGCTGGTTGCACCACCACACTTATGTATGTGTGTTGTTGGAATGGGCGCCCATAGTGCCTCTTATTATCTACCTCCATATATCCCATCTGCAGCTCATAGGCCACTCCTTTACCCAAGCCCCCTGAGTAATAGGGCATCTGGTAAGAGAGTGGCTCCTCATACCCTGGGTACAATACATTCTTGCCATGCTGACGTTGCCATCCATAGTCTGGTTGATTTTGTTGGCCTTGTGGCCATGCTAAGTGCTGCTGTGGGGGACCCTGTATAGGGCCTCCCCCCCCACCAGAGCTTTTTGAGCTCTGTCCATGCTGACTAGGGCCCTGATAGGCCATTTTTCTACTATGTGTCATCTGTTGAAGTGCTAGGAGAATGAAATTCTCCTAACTCTGCTGGTGGCCAAACATCCACAAAGTCCGGCAACTCTGCTGGATGCAGCCACCACCGTATTGTATGCTACCACCCCATCATGCTAACTGCTGGGAGAGTTTCATGCCCTGCAACACCAGATATCTGTCCAGTGCTGCAAGATCCTTGCAGCTTTCCAGAAGTTCCCATGTGGTGTCTCCAAGACTCTACCACACCTCAAATTTGAGGTGTTCTTGTTTGTTTCACTGATGACCCAGGAGGTCATCCACAAACCATTCTCAGTTGTTGGCTGCACCAAAGTCATATAGTCCTGGCATTGCATAATTGAGAAACAGCGCATCATTGCTCTCCACATATGGTCGTAGTAAAGACACATGGAACTTAGGCACTATTCACTGTGCCTGTCAGGAGACACTCCTGTGCCTTTTGTTCTCTCTCTTTTTTCCTTCTTATTGCTTCTTTCCAGTGTTTCCATACTTACATTTATTCTACTGATTTACTTACTTTTAGTCTGGGTTGGCTGGTGGCTGTGTGCTTTGTCAGTGCATGTCCCAGTAGCTGCTGCCAAATCACAGGCCCCAGCAGTCCTTTACATAATTAGGTCATGTGACTTCTGCTACTGCTCCAGCAGTCCTTTACATAATTTGGTCATGTGACTTTTAACATTATTTTTGGACCCTTGGCTCTGAGGAATCTTAGACTTGTTTTCTTTGGATTCCCCTCTGCCAGATGATTACCTACCTACTATCTCTGTTATACTTACCTTCTAATAAACTTTGGATTCCCCTCTGCCAGCTGTGTGATTAGCCACAGCCTCCAGAGGTTGCCCTTACAGTGCCTGTAGTGCAGTGGGCAACTTAAGTACATAATTCAATGTACTTGGTTCAGCCTCCAGCACCCTGTATGGTCCCACCCATTTGGGACATAGTTTACTCACTCTGCCTTTAGGCAAATTCAGGTTCTTGGTTGACAAGTACACCAGGCTTCCTTCAGCAATGTCTGGCTTGCCACTGCAATGCCCATTTGCTTGTCACGTCTGAAAGATGTGAGCCTCTATGATTGCATCATGTGCATTAGCAAGATTTGTGAGCACTGTCTGCACACAATCCTTGATTCCTTTGTGAATGACTTCATTACTACAAAGTTCTTTTATTATAGCTGGCATGTAGCCACTGTTGAGTTTGAAGGGTGCATACCCTGTAGTCTCTGACATGCTTGCATAATTGCAAACTCAACCATAGGAATACAATCAACCCAGTTCCTTTAATCAGAGCATACAAATGCTCAAAAAATCTGTGCAATGTTACAATTTGCACACTCTGTCTGGCCATCCATTTGCAGATGAAACAATGTTGACATGAGCAATTTTGCTCCCAGTAGTTTATGCAGCTCCTTCTACCATTTAGAAGTAAACTTGGAATTTTGATCACTGACAATCAAGCTAGGCAGCCCATGCAATTGTACGATCTCTTTGAGATAAATCCATGATAATTCCAAAGCTGTCATTGTCATGACAACTGGTATAAGATAGACCATACTGGTCATGCAACATATTACTACTCATAGGTAGTTAAACCCACATGACTCAGGAAATGGTCCCACAAAATCCATGCCTATCGAGTCCTATGGTTTTACTGGAACTGGAAGCAAATGTAGCTTTCCTGCCAGTTTCTGGTTCAATGTTTTCAACCACTGACATGCTTTGCATGTCATACAGAACTGGCTGATTTCCTTGGCCATCTGGAGCTACCAATATGTCCGACACACATAGTCAACCATCTTCTGATATCCAAAATGCCCTACAATTGTATGGGCTTGTTCTAGAATTGTCGTTATTAATGACCAATCTCTTAGAATGCATAGCACTTTTGCTCCCGCTACATTTACAGTGTAAATAAGCTTCTGCTCAATAGTGAATCAGGAGTGCTCTCTTGGTCAGTTGAGTATTTTGATGAACATCTTGTCCCACAAGTATCCTTGTTGGATAGATGTGTGCAGATGTGCATCATTGTGTTCCCAGACACTGGTCTGAGTATTCCCTTTTCCAAGGACTTGGGCCATGATGGTTCTCCCACTGGCTATGCACCAGCCATTGGTGCATCCAGCATGTGCTGGGCTTTCTCTACTTGATGTTCCACAATTTCATGGAACCTATGCAAGGGCAAATTTTCACCCTCCAGGTCTATATGTTCTTCCACCTGGACAAAATCATGGATATCATGCATGTCATCCTGGGTGTCACTTTCAAAGTATCATGACAGGCAATCTGCAACTTTATTAAGTTCACCTTTGACATATGTTATGTCAAATTGGTATTGCAACATATAGTCAATCCATCAATGCTGCCTGGGGGACAGATGTACCTGAGTTTTGAAGAACTCAAGCACTTTGTGATCCGTAATTATATGGATTTTGTAATCCATCAGTTTATTCTTCCATTTGAGGAGGGCTTCTAAGATTGTGAGTGTCTCTAACTCATGGACTGCATAGTTCTGTTGTGCTGTTGTAAATTTACGTGACATAAACTCTGCAGGTTACCATGTGTGCCATGTCTTTTTTTGGCCAAACATGGCCCCCACCCCAGTCTTTGAGGTGTCACAGATGAGCCATATAGGCTCATTGATTATGTGGTCAATTGGTCAAATGATTGGCATCTTAGCACAGATCTGTTTGACCATTTCAAAACACCGCTGATGTAGTGGTCTCTAGTGAAATGGGGACTCATTCTGGGTCATGGCCATGAGGGGTCCAGTGTATGCTGTTACATCTGGTAAAAAGTTACCAATGTAGTTGACTAGTCACACAAAGCATTGAATATCATTGTAGTTTTGTAGTGTTTGCCACTCTCAAATTCTATTGAGTTTATCAGAATCAGGGTGTATACCCTGCATGTCTATGACATGCTCTAAACAGTCAATACTGGGTGCATATAACTCACATCAGATATAAGCTTGCTTTTTGCAGTCATTCAAAGACAACATATAAGTGCTGCTCATGCTCCTCTCTGAAAACATAAAAATATCATCTAAATAGACATGCATAAACTTTCCAATAACATCTTGGAAGATCGAGGTCATCAACCTCTGAAATGTAGCAGGTGCATTACAATCGCCAATTTGCATAATATTGCTCATGAGTGTTGCCATGAGGGATGTGAATACTGTCTTTGGAATGTCTTTGACATGAATGCATACTTGTTTGTAAGCATCTGTCAGGTTGATTTTTGACCTGTATCTGGCTTTTGCAACATCTTCACAAATAACTTCCTGATCCAGAAGTAGGGTCACATCCTTAATGGTATTATCATTGCGCTGCCCATCCATGTTAGACACCAATAATGTGGGATCACCATAAGTGCCACAAGTCCAAGAGTGAGAGGGTCAATAGATTATATTTTCATCCTTAATATTAATTACCTTCATCCCTAGACTTGAACATATATATATAATACATCTACCGTGCATACACCCTCAGTTAAATATATGATGACTGAAGGTGAGTAACCATACATATTTCACTATACCAAATTACCATACTTACAACCTACCTTAGTGCATGTACTTACTCATGTGTTATCTAGGTCCTAAGTTCTAACAATCCAGTGCAGTCCAAAGCATCCCATCTTTCTTGGAAATGCACAACAAAGGTGCAGCTTGCATCACTGTCTGTGGTTCCCACCACTTGGTGTTGATATACCAATTTGTTTTTTCATGAAGCTGCTCCTGTAATGCTCATGGACAGCAAGGCAAGTGATACTTGTACTGCTTGTTCTCATCTATGAGATTAATCTCATAGTTCACTTCCCTCCAAGGAGGAAGCTCCTCCTTTGTTTTGTTAATGATGTCTGCAAATTGATGCTGCCATGCCTGGTGCAATTGCGGAATGTCATTGTCTGACAAACCTTGAGTCTTCACCTTTCCCTTGTTCATGCGCTTCTGGTTCAGTCAAGCCATAGGCTCAAACCATTTTCTCAGTGCGTGCAACTGCACTTCTTCAGTGTCTTCCATCCTCAGCCTCAATGGAGGTTCAAGGAGTAACATCCAGCTTCTAGCTGATGGTAGTGGCGCTAGTAATGACTCCTCTTCACTGAGTCATTTTAACTGCAACAAGCCTTTCTATGAAATGTTAAAAGAGTTTCAAAAACAAAAACTTACAACTGAATCGAATATCAACCACTGCACACTTTTCGCTTTTAGCAACCTTTCATCAAATAGTACCTGCAATGGTTCTGATATCTCGTCAGCCACAGATTGACAATACACCTCTCCAGTGGTTTGACATGACCCACCCCACTTGTGCACTGCCATTGAGGCTACCACCTCATTCCACTCTGGCAGCCTGTGTGGGTCGTATGCCCACTGCATGTCAGGTGGTGGTACTGGTCAATCCCAAAAGGATTGTATGCTGTCTGTTGTTTCTACCGTGCTCACAGTGCTCTGTTGTTCCTCAACCCCATCTGTTATGAGCTCTTTTACCTTCACCTTGGAACTTGTCAGTTGACACTCAAGCAAGTCCACACCTACTCATTCTGCACAAGTTTTCTCAGGCAGACAAGCCTTGTCAGGCCGATTCACTGCCTTTCTACCACCAAAAATCGGCTAGTCTGGCCCATCCCCCCTTTCCAGAGTTTCTTGGAACTCTTCCTCAGACATCAGTATCACTGGCAAATTTGCCAGTAGACTGGCCATTGGGGCCAGTTTCTCATCACCATCATCCACCATTGCATTCCTGCAACCTTCAAGTCAGTCGCAACTATTGTGACCCTTCTCCATGGCTTGATAGCATCATAAACAACCATCTGTATCTGCCAGGGCAATCCTTTTGGCTCTCAATGGCATTCTGTTGACAATGACTTTGTTATTCACAAAGTCAAATGTTACGTTGTTCTTACACATAAATGGCATACCAATGATCATATCATAGCAATCAAAGTTTGCTATATCCACATACTCTGTTGTCAGCTGTTCTGATGCATTTATCTTGACCTCTGCACTGAACTGCACCACAGCGTGACTCTCCACAGTTCCCAGCTGGAGCATTAAGGGCTCAGTAAGCTCATAAATGCGTATAGCATTCACATGCACAAATTGGGGTGTAATGCCTGTGGTGGTACTCCCAGAGTCCCACAGTGTCCATGCTGGGTGCCCATTGACCTCCACATAGGTCACTAAACACTCCTTCTCTTGAGGAGTATACTGTGGCCATTGCAGCTTGTCAGCTGCTTTCTGAAGAGTTATGTGTTGCATATGAATGTGCTTATCTCCTTGATGCTCAGTTAGAGCAAACAAATGTTCCTCTTTGTTATCATGAGCATAGTAATCATTGTCATATACATCCACTGCAATGTATTTGTCTCCATCAATATAGACCCTTTCAGTGTTGTCATCACCCTCCAGGTCTTCCACCTCTAGTGGAGCTTCCTTGTCATTGACAAGTTCTTCTTGGTCTTCTTTAGTGATGCTTTCTGCATTGCTACCCGCAGCTGCCATATGTGCAGCTTGCATGTGTGCTTGTGGCACCTTGCAATTCTTTGAATAGTGGCCAGTCCAGCCACAATTATAGCATTGTGACACACCACCACTTGGCTTGTATTCCATGTTGCCACTGCTGAAGGTGACCTTAGGAGGGCTCACCCTGGGCAGACCATCCCATGCTCCCTTTGGTCCAGGCTGGCCTGCTCTGGGCATATACCGGCTCTCCTTTGCTACTGGTGCATTACCAGTTGGTCCTGGTATAGGCCTCTGGCCAGCAGGAAACATATGCCAGACTACAAAACGTGGATTGCGGTTTTGTTCCACCTTGGAGCGTTTAGCTAGGAATGTACCAATCTTTACAGGTTGACAATGTCCTTGTGCATGGTGAGAGCTGCATCGGTCATAATGAGTTGCAGTACAAGCTGACTGCTCATAGCATATTGCAGACACCAAGAATTTGGTCACTGTATTGACCTCAGGTGATAAATTATCATTGCATATCAGCGCACAATGCATCTCAGCTGGAATTCCATCTAGGAATGTCTCCTAGATGGTAAACTCATTTAGGTACACAGCCATGTTTTGTGCATGACCTACCAGGTTATTATAAAAGGTCTGGACACCCGTTCAAGCATTATATACTGCTGTTTGGAAGGCTTCACAAGCCTCCTGCATAGTTGCCACATTTACAAAGTGGTTATACAATCCTATGAGGACCTCCTTGAAGGTCTAGTCATGCTTGTCCCTATTTGTATGCAAGACATGGCAGCGGAACCAGTTCCATGCTTTCTCATCAATGAACTCATGGAGCACAAATATGCGCTCCTGATCCATGTTATCACCACTATAGCAGCATGCTGCTAGGTGATTGTCAGGTTCCGCTGACTACGGGGGCTTCCAACTGTAAGCGGGTCCTTACTAGGTGGACTCGACGTCTGAGGGAGTAGTTCCGGACAGAGAGCAGGAGTTCTGGAAGAAGTCCGGATGGGTGGGAGGTGTTCTGGGGGTACGCGGAGTACTGGGGAGTGAGCAAGAGGGGGGTCAGAGTTCCAGGCAAAGTCCGGAAGCAAGGGAGGTGGTACAGGAGGTGTGCAGAGGTGAGATAAGAAAAACCGGGAGACTGAGATGAAGTCCGGGAGACTGAGGTGAAGAAAGAGAAGGAGACTTAGAAAAAACTGGGAAACTTGGAGAGAAAGAAGATATAGATTGACAGACAAGTTAGACAGACAAGCTCGTACAAAACGGAGGTACGACAAAGTAACAGCAAAGGTAATATCAAGACTACTCTAGTAGAGTGCTAGCTGCAGACTTAAATAGAGAGGTCCAGGACCGGCTCGGGGAGGTTTTTGGCCCGGAGGTGGCGATCAGGGTCGGTGTGCGGGACTGTGTATCTGAGGTATTGAATGGCGTCAAAGATGATTGTGCAGAGCATCCAGGGGTGGTCACGCAGGAAACCAGATGCTTGGTGGGTGTTTGGGTTGGGAGGGTTGATTGGGGGATTTTGGAGTGAGGGCGGGCACCAGACTTGGTGAGGGGTTGATGTGAGTTATGCTGGGGTGCCGGGGTTGATGGGAGGTGTGCCAGGGTGCCGGGTTTGATGGAGGTGTGCCCCTTGGGTTGTGGGCAAGGGTCCTGTTGTCCCAGGGCGGTTGGGAGGATTTGGTGGTTGTCCAGGCTTGGGACTTAGTGCGGGTCGTGATAGTGATAGCACAAGTCCATAGTGTAAGGGCAACCTCCAGAGGTTGTGGCTAACCACACAACTGGCAGAGGGGAATCCAAAGTATATTAGAAGGTAAATATAACAAGGATAGTAAGTCGTTAATTGCCTGGCAGAGGGAAATCCAAAGAGAACAAGTCTAAGGTTCCCCAGAGCCAAGGGTCCAAAAATAGTGTTAAAAGTCATGTGGCCCAATTATGTAAGAGGCTGCTGGGGCTAGTGCTTTGTCAGTAGCTGCTGGGACAAGTGCTTACAAAGCACACAGCCACTAGCCAACCTGGACTAAAGGTAAGTAAATCAATAGAATAAATGTAAGTGTGGAGACACCAGAAAGAAGAGATGAGAAAAGGAAAAAGGAAGAGAAAAAGAGAGAAAAGGGAGTGTCCCCTGACACATAGCCCAGTCTTCCAGCTGGGAGAACTTGTGTCCTCTGGCATATGCTCAGATATGCTTTCCTTTAGCTTGATGAGGTTTGACCCTGTCAGGGAACTTGAACCTGACTCCTAAAAAGTCATCCACTAGATGATTAAGGCAGTCATGCATATGATTCATATGCAATTTGACCACTTCATTCATTCCAGGCATGCTTGCACACAAATCATGAGGTGAGGGCAATGACTATGCCCTAGAAATGGGGTATGAGGACTCCTCTGTTCTGCATTCAAAACATGGAATGTCTGGCTCCCTCAGCACTGGCCCTTCTGGTTGGCAACCAGGCAGTCTACAATCTTCTTCACAATCTCTGTTGTGTTGACTATGACCTCTGTCATCTTGGTCATTATTGTCATGACCATGACCATGATTGGTTGAGTGATTGTCTTTCTCAGTTTTTGCGACAAACTGTCACTGCATCTCATCAACTGGCATGACTCCTCCATGCCCTTCAAACACTACACCCTGGTTGTCTATCAACAACTCCCCATGGACCCACAAGTCATGGTTGCAGATGCATTGATAGTTAATGTGATCATTCCAATTATCTGCCCGTGGAACACACCTCACAGCTGGCTGCAATGTGGCTGTTTTATCTGGTACACATTGTTCATGTACCTCCTCCTTGATCATAACATGGTGATGCAGTATCCTAGGCTGCAAAGGTTCTTCCACTTCCTCTTTGTCCACAACCTTGGATGTAGCTGTTTTGACTGCTGACAGTGCCCAAAAGAGCACTCCACTAGCAGTAGCCTGTTGGCACACAGCATTCTGTTGCCTTTCAAAGTCCTGTTGGGACTCATTTGCTTGTTGCAGAGCATTCAGCATATCCATTGCTTCAGCGATGTCTGGTACTCATTGATGCTGTATAGCATCATAGTCCACAGATTCAGCTGGTGTGGCTGTTGATGTTGCTGTTCCCTGAACTGACTTGCACTTCATATACTCATTGAGCCCAAGCTCAAAAATACAAATAAAAAGTTTGATATATTCAGTCAAATCAGCCCTAGGTACATTCTGGCCTCTGTCAGCCAGTAGTTGCAAATGCTTTACCACGTAAAGCTGTAGACGCTTCTGCATGAATTCTTTAGTGACCATTGGAAAATAGTCCAATACCAGCTGAAGCGGGACTGACAAGGTCAACATCAACCATCCATCTTCCTCTTCATCAGAGGACTCTTGGTCTGGTTCTTCAACCAGCAACTCTGGCAGGCTCTTGTGCCTCATCGATAGCCTCTGGCCACTTTGCTCCAAATTGCTTCTAGCAGAAGGCATGGATGGTGCCTGTTACTAGCAGCATTGTCATTCCTTCCCATCCAATTGGGTTTAATCATTTGGTATTGTGTTGTATGCATCAACAACTGGTCCTTGCCTCCCACCTCCATTTGCAGAAGTGCTGTCTAGGGTGGCCTAAAGGGCGTACTATGTGTATATGCGCTGCCCAGTGCTATTTTTCCAAACTGAGGAAGACTGTCCAGACTCCTTGGCTGCCATCCAATATGCTCAGGTAGTTCCAGATAGATGAGAGATGGCAGCGCTTTTGAGGCAAACACTCTCTCCTCTGGCCAAGTGCCAGTGTTCAAAATTGATTTCATCCATAATGCGGATAGTTTTCCAGGCATTCCAGAGCTTGCACTAACATTGCAAGGGTCCAAGTCATCCTGCTTGGGCAGGTGTATAATGACGCTTCTAGCGTCTCTCCAGCTCATGGTGCAGGTGAACTACCTGTGTTGTCTGCCTGATGTATGGGATTGCCCATACTAGTCATGAGACATGTTTGTTTATTTGATGTGGCACTGGAAGAATTTGAGAAGTTTGATGATTATGATGAGTTGCCCAAAGTGGTAACAAGAGCCCAGAGTCTATAGCCAATAGCAGAATCAAAAAAATGTAGCCATTGGCTATAGAAAAAAAAATTTGTGTAAATCATGCAGTAGCTGAATCAGACTGCAATATCGGTATTGACTAGATACATTGTAAAATACAAGATGTTGTCTTATGTAATATTGATGTAAGTAGCATTACCTGCACAATGATTAACAATCAAGGTCATCATAATGTAATGATCTGGTTACACTGCATAAGTTGCACCTGTGCTTCCAGTTGAAGCAAGTGACTCCAGACATCATCCTGCAGGGCCAGAGCCTCTGCAGAGGGGTCTGAAGGGGTGAGTAGGGACATGGAGCACCAGGGCATAAGTCTGGTGAGGAGGTGGCAAACAGGGGCATAGAACATTTGGGAATGCTGTAGAAGGCCTCTGGACCAGAACTAGGAGACTTGTTCTGCTGTAAGGGTGACCTCTGGGAGTTGCAGCTAATTACAAAACCGGCAGAAGAAAATCTAAAGTATATTAGAACCTGTTACAATACAACAGAATGTAGCTAATCACCTAGGAAAATCCAAAGAGAACAAGTCTAAGGATTCTTCCAAGCCAGGAGCCTGAAAATAATTGTGCCATCAGACACCTGACCATGACAAGTTTGGCTGTGCTGGGGTCAACTTGTTAGATGCTGACATAAGTGGCCATTAGAACCAAGGCTGACATAATTGTAGATACGCAAGTAAATCCTCAGATGTCACAATGGTAGCGAGACAACTATATTAATACCTGTAGATATGCAAGTAAATCTACAGGCAATGATTATAACTACGAGTTGGTAAAAATAGTAAGTAGAAACACACCCTCAGATGTCACAACAGTAGCGAGACAACTGAGGGTGTGTTTGTGTATTGTTAGTATTTATATGAAAGAAAATAAGGTTCAGAAACAAAGAAGAATAAACATATGCAGCAGTGGTGGTGGTGGCATATGTTGATAGAAGGAAATATCATAGTGAAAAGAAAAGAAAGAATGGTGGTAGCATACATGTCCCTTATCTCAACACTCCCCCTGACGTGTTGTACTGCATTATTTTCCTAAGTCCATCTGCTTGGTTAGTTTCTTGTGTGTGACTCGTGGTAGAGGCTTGGTGAAGACATCAGTGATGTTCTCAGACAATGGGATTGGAATGATCTTGATGTCCCCATGTAACAGATCACGCTTGTTACAGCACTGGTATAAAGTATTAATACTTTATAGTTACTATTTTACTTAGTTATTATGTAATTACTATATAAGTCATGAGGTTACTTATGTAACCTCAAGTAGTCTTTTT